>BHFT01036153.1:0-44361 GCA_004320025.1 Laticauda laticaudata | reverse complement strand
CAATGGATGGCAAGTGTTTCTCTCCATTTTACATCCTCTTTCCATCCGTTGGTGCAGTGTGACATGGGCTTAAGTAAGACACACAATGTTGCTTTTCATAGAATGACTTCAAATTTTTAAGAACATATATACCCTCCAAATCTACCACACCCCATTAAAAACTCTCAGAGACCACAAGGACTTTATCTCAAGTTAAAATAACAATGCCTCAATTCTGGCCACTATTCCTTTACTCTTTGCCTGTCCATATCTAGAAAGTGGGCTGTGAGGTTGTCAGAAAAGGCCAAAGGCTGACTTCAATTGTACAATCAAAACTCTGCCCCTTTTAAACATATAACACCAATAATAAGACAGTCATGGTGGGTCTAGGACAACTTGCCATAGCTAACTCACAGTGGGACAACTTGCCACTGGATAATCCATGTAGGATTACTCAACATTACAAATTATTTCTTCTACATTATTTCTATTTTTGTCAATGGAAATATTGTTGAAGAAACTGTGATGTATAATGTTTCTTGTGTTGAGTTATCCACATGGAATTGTCCCATGGTGAATTGTCCTGTAGTAAGTTGGCTGTGGCAAGTTGGCCATGGCAAGATTACCATGGCGAGATGACTGTGATGAGTTAGCCATGGTGAGATGGCCACAGCGAGTTGGTCATGGTAAGTTGTCCCGTTCCGAACTGGATTTGCTCAACTACTGTAATTCACTTAACAACCTCAGTGATTCATTTAACAATTGTGGCAAAAAGATTATAAAACAAAGTGAAACTCACTTAACAATCACATTGTCAGCAGTGGAAATTCATATGTCAACTGTGGTCATAAGTTGAGGATTTCCTACAGTTGTAATACCCATCGATGAAAATTTCAAAACATGTGAATTTTCAAAATATTTTTAAATGCTGAAGCCAACAGGAAAGGTACCAGACATACAAGAGATGTATCTGTTAAATTGTGAAGGTGGTATGACAGAACCAATATGATCTTTCCCACTAGGAAGTTCTAAGAAACAACCCTAGGGTCATATTCTGGTACCAGTTGAACATTATGTTATTTTCCATTATATCAATTTAAAGTGCATTTTAACTGTTTGCTTTGAATGTAACTAGCATGAATAAGTCTAGATCTGCCTCTCTTTTTTTTATTTTGACCAAAAGCATAGCTGGCATGTAAGCCCAAACTTATCAAAAGCTTTCCTGCTATTTCTAATGCTAATTTCAGTCTTCCATCCTTCCAAGGTGGGTAAAATGAGGACCCAGATTGTTGGGGGAAATGTGCTGACTCTGTAAACTGCTTAGAGAGGGCTGTAAAGTACTATGAAGAGTATATAAGTTTAAGTGCTTTCCCTATTGCTACTAACAAATGTATCAGGAAAGGATTTATACTTTTATAAACAGTCCCAAAGTTCTGGGATCCTTCAAGAAGAACCAGAAGTCACTGTGTCCTCCTACTTAGTTCCAAATGGGTTTCTTCCAGTGTGACTAGGCTCTGAGAAATTAGTACACGTCAGTGCTTGGCTCAGAAAAGAAAGATTCACTGAATCAGAGAATTA
Organism: Laticauda laticaudata; assembly: GCA_004320025.1. Lineage (NCBI taxonomy): Eukaryota > Metazoa > Chordata > Lepidosauria > Squamata > Elapidae > Laticauda > Laticauda laticaudata. The sequence continues at coordinate 42,804 of BHFT01036153.1, read as the reverse complement.
TCTACTGACACTTTGACAACATCAGGAATTATGCCATTTCTCATATATTCAATCCATATAGTCATTTTAACACCCAGGTTGGGAAAGAATTGCTCATGCATTTGGTTCTCTTCCTCCAAGCAGCTTGTAATTGAAAATTCCAATTTGCAAGCATCGTAATGATTCTGATAAGTCATTATTCTCATAAGAATACTAGAAAAAAATTACCAGAGGAATAAGATCATTTTTAAAGTATTGATAGCTAGATTCGAAGATCAGTGTTTGGTGTTACTGAATCTACATGGTTTCATGAGAAATTCTCCAAAAGAAATATACACAGTATGTGCTTCAACATTTATAGATGAAGTATATGCTCTCATTTTATTTGAAGGAATATGCTGAAAGCTTTTTCGTTCTGAATTGATTCGTACTACCAAGCAAGAATTCATCTGTACACTCCAATTACCATCCTATTTCTCTAATTAATATATTTTAACAGCTATCTTGGTCCAAATTATAATTTTCAATAGTTATGTTTATAGTTCTGGCTGGATTTATTGACAACCAGGTTCTGATAATATATACTTAACAGGTTATCTCAGCATAAATAGAATATCGTAGACATTATTAAGTTAAAAGCTGAGACAGTTTTGTTATATTTTCTTATGGATTTCTGAAGGAAGTCTTGATCCACATCCACATATTTCAAAGTTTTATATTCTGGTGTAATCTATTTTATTTTATCCCTCTATATAATGAAAATAAAGGAAAAGTCATCATTAAATATGTTAAATAGAATATGACAAGGGTGCTTTTTCCCATTGTTTTCAATTTGACTATGCAAACTTTTGCTTGTACTGTTAATAATTCTGAAAATATTGCAGAAGGGGCAATTGAATATAAGATTGTACTATGTGTTGATACGTTAATATATATAAATAGAACAGAAACTTCTTTTCCTGGTACATTTCTCAGTAGCAATAGGAATAGCACTTAGACTTATATACTCCTTCATAGTGCTTTACAGCCCTCTCTAAACAGTTTACAGAGTCAACACATTTCCCCCAACAATCTGGGTCTTCATTTTACCCACCTTGGAAGAATGGAAGACTGAAATCAACATTAAGCCAGCGAGAATCGAACTGCTGGATTAGCCTGCAATACTGCATTCTAACCACAGCGCCACCATGGCTCTTCTAATAAATGAGTATGGTTATTCAATATATTGGAATGAGTCAAAACTAAGCCCATTTGATCACCCTTATATGTGTAGGAATTAGCAAGTTTAATCATCTAATTTAATATAGTAAAACAAGATCTAAAAAGATAATCTAGAATTCGTTTGAGAATTTGGAGTAAGTTCATTCCAATTCTGATTCATATTTCAAGAAGAGTTTATTTTATTATTCCTTCACATTCTTTGAAGCAAATTTATATGTTACTTAATAACTTTCTTCAACAGGGGCATCTTTCAAGATTTTCCCTGCATATAAACTATCATTAATTGCCTTATGAAAACAATGCATTAGATTACCATTGGGCATTTACTTTAACTTTGAACATTTGTTAGGGTTTCAGCTCCTTTCTTGGTTTAACTTGAAACATGCTATTTGATAAAACTACATCCTGCTATTGGAAATACTGTGATCAAAAGAAAGTGCACTGGTGATCAGGCTGTTGTTCCAAATTGGCCTCATAACCTCATGTGTTCCATATCTCAAAGTGACCCATCTGATTCTATTATAGATGAACAATTCAGCTAAGGTTTTTTTTTTTTAAAAAAAAGGAACATTATAGAGCACACAAAAACCAAGGAGTACGTGCATCAGATACTTTGAAAGACTATGAATATTTATTCTGTATAATTTGAAAAAGGAATTATTTCTGCTGATAAAATAGAAGCTATTGGAGGCTCATAAAAGAAAAAGAAATAAAGCTTGAAAGATTGGATTATTTCCCATTTTGAGCACATTAGTTTATTTAATTCAAAATGTCTGGTTTATATTAATATAGTTAAATACTAAATGAGATTTTAGGTCACTGGTTGATAGTAATTCTATCAAAATAAACCTTTTTCATTTCTACAAAATCTAATTTACAATGTGAAAACAAATGTTTTGTGTAAATTTGTTATGTGTTATTGTTTTTCAGCTGGAAAATAATGCATTAGGTTTTAGGTAATCCGCTGCTGCTTATTCTCAGGGTTCCTATTACATATGTCTGGTGTTTCTCATTACATTTTTCTTTGTTTTGCTTTTTGTACTGATTCCAATTTAAAATTTTCTCTTATTTATAAATTATAGGAATTGACTATTAGGCAACCAAGAAGAAACCTGCAAGTAAAATGAAGCCAAAATATGACTTTATAATGTGCTTTGCAATTAAGTAGTCATCTTCAGTCTGGTGCCCCGAGATATATTAGACCATTTCCAACAATTCCCCAACTAGAGCAGAACTACAAAGTAAGAAATAACAACTAGGCTTTCAGAGGTTTTCACTGAGAAAGAATGAGTAGAAAGGCCTATGCTGAATGAAGAGATACCACACACTACAACAGTCCTTAACAAATAGCTCTGAGAACCTGTTCTCTTAAAGTAGGATGTAATCTGCTGCCCTTCTTATAAAGAACTAAATAACAACATTTGATGTTTTCCATTTCATTTTCTTGCAACACATTTCTAATGCTTTGTGGATTTGTTGGTCCTTGATGCTCTTTGAGCGTAGTTGTTTTCTTGCAGACATTTCATTACCAAACTGTGTAACATTATCAGTGCTAAAAAGGAATGGGATTTGCTCTTGTTTTATATACTAGTGGCTTGCCCTGTCACAGTGTTTGGTAGCGAAATGTCTACAAAAACATCACCAAGCTCAGAGGGCAGCAGGGACCCCACAGTTCAACTCTCAGCTACAAATATTCTCTTCCTTTATGGGTTTTTTAAAAAGCCTATTATTTTGAATTGTGCATTGAAAACAGTGAAGAAGTTACAGGACCTAAAATGTTTATGCTGTTCACTGATGTCTACAGCAAACAGGAACAATCCAGTTTGACAATGCAGACACGATAGAAATTGGGGCACTAATGCTGCCGTTATGGGTTTGTATCCTAACATCTGATACAAGTTAAGACATGGCATTTGGATGATGATGTTATCACATATATGTCATCATTCGCCCACTCTACACCCATCTCTCTGGATGGTCCTTTATACATACTACGGGTTGGTTTACACATGGGTTTAAGCTACACTAGTTTGTTTATAGCTTTGTGTTTTATGTAGCCTCTGCCACTGTACTTTGTAAACCATGCTATCTGACTTAGATAATTTGCAAAGCACATTAATTAAGAATTACTCAGTAAATTCTACTTAAAAAAAATACGGCTGAGTACAGCTGTTAAGTCCAGCTAATAAAATGCAGCTTTTCATTCCAAATATATTCTGTCTGATGTTAGACAACAGCTCCTCCTGAGCTCCCCACTTTGACAACTTTGCATTTCTTTGTTTCTTCCCTCCACATCCAGACTCTTTTCTTAGCCTGTCAGTTCTGTCTAGATAACAACATTCCTAAAAATATGCCCTTTCCGCTCACCCTTGTCTGCCACTCTCATCAGCAAGAACTGTCACCTCTGATTGTCTTCTTTAGGCTTTTTGAGTTTATACTATAAAGACACAAAGTGTTCTGCTTTGACTGCAGCCTTAGAACCATTTACAAATCCCATACTCTTTTTCTCTTCTCCATATAAAGCTGGCTACAAGCTTTCAATCAGTAAAGGTTATAATATATACTACAGTACTTTCGGATTGGTACGACTTCTCTAATATTTTCCATGTTTGAGGTTTTCTTTTCAATTTTAAATCTAAATCTTTTTTCTTGATACGTGTAAGAGTTTTCCTAACCCTGGTGTCCTCCAGGCATGATGTGATTCAGCGCATGTAAAGAGGAGTAGACAGAGGAAGGCTGATGTCATATTCAGTCTTTCTTCCAGCATAACAATCTTTATTTGAAGAATACGTTTGTAAGTCAAGAGAAGAATAGATAGTTTAAATGAGTGTTATCATTTACTGTCCGCTCTGTTCATTTGCATCTATATATCTTGGCATAATTCAGTTCAGCATTTACTTCAGAATTCAAGTAATAAGCTTGAATGTTCTTCTCTGTCAAAAATGCTTGTAGAAAACTAGCATATCATTAAAAAAAGGGACTAATTTAAGTGGAAGAAAATTTTGAGATCAAGATATTGCAACTTGCCTTTGAATTATAGTATGATGCAATCTTAGACAAATACTATGCTTTTTAATGTAGGCTTCTTAATGGTCCATTAATAGATATTATATATAACGATTGATAATAATTCTACCTTGGTATTATTTTATTTACTCGTATTTCATATTTCTAAATATATTCCATATTATGAACTTGCATCGTACTTCTTGTGAAACCATAATGGGGTTTGCTTGATTTTGCTTTACTGTATTATATAAAAGCAAACAATTTTGGTTTATTGCTTTGGTTTATTTACCTTATTTATCATGCTTTAGCCCTTAGGCTTAATATCAGCTGCATAATCATTCCTGTCCAGAGTCAGTCACATACAAACTCCATGTGATTGATTTTAACTCATTCAACAGTTTATGAAACTGTTGGGTTGAATGTAGCATTATGACATATTGACAGCATCGTCTGCCAACCTATTTGCTCAGTATACAAACTGCAAAGGATCTATCAGATGATCAGTGTTGACTTTCAAGTGGACCAGAACTAATCTCTCAAAGGTCTCCATGATGGATGTCAGAGCAACCAATCTGTAGTCATTCACCTCCCTGATGGAAAATTTCTTAGGAACTCGGATGATGGACTGTTTAAAGCAAGAAGGGACATAACACATCTCCAGTGATTTATTAAAAATCTGAGTGAAGATGGGGCTTAGGCTTTCAAGCAAGAAAGAATCACTCCATCTGGGCCTGGAGATTTTCCCACCTTATGCCTATGAAATAGAATAGAATAGAATAGAATAGAATAGAATAGAGTAGAGTAGAGTAGAGTAGAGTAGAGTAGAGTAGAGTAGAGGCTAAGGTAAGTAGATTAGTAAATAGAGTAGAGTAGAGTAGAATAACAGAGATGGAAGGGACTTGGAGATCATCTAGTCTAGGGACCACTGGTGGTCCACAAGAAAATTTTGGTGGTCCTCAGAGAAATGTCACCTCCAAAACATCCCCCAAAGCAATTAATCCAGGATGCACAGGAACACAAGGCTGCACCACCCACAGTGGCCCGTGGGAACACAAGGCTTGCATTGCTTGACTGCGAATAACACAAGGTAGTGAGGGGAGGAGGAAAATGGCAGAGGGGGGGAACTTGCCCCAGGCATCTTGCCTGGCCACCAGGCTGCTTCTTTCTGTTTCTTTCTTCTGCTGCTTTTGGCTGCATGCAAGGAAACAGCAAAAGTCTTTCTTTCTCTCCTCCAAACTCCATCAGAAAAATGAGTCTTTGGGACCCTGCAGGCATCCTGCTCCAAGAGGCTTGTGCCATTCTGGCAGAGTTTGGGGGAGAGAAAGAAAGACGACTTCTGCTGTTTCTGCCACTTTCTTTGCATGAAACCAAAAGTGTCTCTCTCTCTCCCCTGAGAACAGAGCTGGAGACAGTATCATGCAATCCCAAATAAGAATGATCGATCAGTAGGAAAACGAGGTGGGGAATTTTCCTGCATACTTTTTTGGGATTTTCCCAGGGTCTCTGGTCCACAGGATTTAAAATTATGAGTTGGTCCCTGAGGTCCAAAAGGTTGGCAACCCCTGATCTAGTTCAACCCCCTACCAGAAATCTTATACCACTTCAGACAAATGATTATCCAACATCTTTTTAAAAACTTCCAGTATTGGAGCATTCACAACTTCTGGAGGCAAGTTGTTTCAATAGACCTCACACATCTTTTTCTAGGATTACCAGAGGTGGTGGGCCTGGAGGGATTGAGATAAGTATAGGAGAATTACCTCTGTTGGTGAGTCTGAGGTGGGAATGGTTAGATGATGGTGATCACTCAAACCTGCATTCAGGTGTCTGCCAGTTGACAATTCTCTATAATAAGGGAGGGAGATCTGCTGTGACTAATGAGGTTCACCTGATTTCATAGCAGAAATCAGGTGAATATTATTCAAACCACCTGATTTCATGGGAGAAAATATTCTCCATTTCTGCATAGGTGAACTATTGACATATATAACACTCAGCAGACAGTAATTTGTCCATAATAGTAGACCTTCTCATCTCACCCCAAAATAATTTTCTGCTAGCCTAGGACAAAAGCACTGGTGGGATTCAAATTTTTTTACTATCGGTTCTGTGGGCATGGCTTGGTGGGTGCAGCAGGGGAAGAATACTGTAAAATCTCCAGTCAGAGGTGGTATCTGCTGGCTCTCCAAACTACTCAAAATTTCCACTACCGGTTCTCCAGAACTAGTCAGAACCTGCTGAATACCACCTCTGGACAAAAGATTCGGATAACAATACATCTGAAATCTATATGGGACAGATACAAATTGAAATAAGCTCACAATGGTCATGAATACAGAGCTGATTTTTACAAGTGAGTCTATGTAAGGACTTGAGGTCTTTTTCCATCAGTTTGTAAATCAGGCTATTATTCAATAAAGTAGGTAGTGTACCAACAGAATCAGTATCATGGGCTTTGAAAATAAAAATATAGGGATTTAAATATAGTTGGTTATCAGTACAGCATCTAGAAGAAGTGATGATACCTTAACATATAAGCCTTCCTGTATTTGCTACTTATATCCTAATATTTTAAAAATGTTTCTTAGACTTAAACCAACAGCCCAATGTTTTAAGATGTTCCATATCACACAGGGTTTTATATACATATATACATTTCCTAAGAAGTCCAGGACAGAGTATCAACATCATTATTCTGTTTGAATATTCATAGATGTACCATCAAGAAATCAGAGTTCATATTCATTACTTTTAATTTTTTTACTTTTATTTATTTTATTAGTGTTATTTAACTGAAGGTTAGACTTATATAAGGTCTTCTGAGCCACAAATATAAATGAAATAAGATAGCATTGCACATACTATAGGATTATATGAACTGAGAGTTAGAATAGGCCACCCACGCAACCCCCAAATTATGCAGAAATCTGAATAAAAATATATGGCTGTTTTGCTTCTTTTTAAACATAGTCAATGGATGCAAGTTCATATCTTCTTTTGGTTATGGCATTTATTTTAATATTCAGTTGAAATCTATTTTCCTATAGCTTAAATCTTATCTCCATGTTTTTTGTTCTGGAATGATTCTTACCAAATTATTTAGCAATTCCCTAAGAATTACAGGAATCTTGAAAATGTGCACTTCTTTTTGTATCATGTGCTTTGTTCTTTGTAATATACAGATATTACTGGATACAGAGTTTGAATTTTCCTCCCCTTAGCATATCACTGTTTTGCAACTGGAAGTTACATTAATCATAACATACATGAATTATTATTTCTAGTTTTAGTTTGCAAAACAAATGTTAGGATCTTTAAATTTTATAGGAATCAATTACTTTAAATGCTTTATTAGCAGTAGGTTTAATATTCTGAAAAGATAGAGATGTTCATAAAAATAATTTTACACACTTTTAATGACACAAACTCTTTTACAGTTACAGTGCTTATGGTTCCCATTACAGTCATTTCCTAATCTTGTATTTCTATTTGCTGTCTGCATAAAGTGGCACGTTTTTCTGTAATAATATGAAAATTTATTGTAAATACATGTTGGCACTGGTTACCTCCCAGCTACTGAAACATCTGACAATAAGCTGCTTTATGAGTCAATTGCTTTTTTTTTTAAGAGTAGTTTTAAGCCATAGTTAGGAAAACAAAAAAATTGCAGAGCAAGGATGTGAATTCCTGCAATACCATGGGAATGCAAAAAGATTAGAAGCCTATAGCAGATTCAACAGAATCCCAAATTCTGTTTTGAAACAGACCAATTCCAAGAGGAATAGATGTGGAGGGAAATGCTTTATTGCTCCAGGCTAACAGATAACATAATCAGAGTTGGGATGGACCTTAGAGGTCATCTAGTCCAACCTCTCTCCCCACCCAAGTGGGAAACCCTACACCATTTCTGAAAATGGCAGTCCAATCTCTTCTTGAAAGTCTCAAGAAAGACTCAAGTATGCAGAGATAAATATGACTAACAGATCAAGTTTCCAATCACAATGTAAGATTTTATTAGGGGCTTCCAAGCAATGTTGTGGAAAATATTAAACTAACACATTGCAGGAATTTTCAATATCTGTGACTCTGTTACCAACAGGCAGGAATGTCTTTGATGGAATCAGTGAGAAAAAGGAGAATGTAATTTTGGGTGTTTGTTTGAGGTCCTCCTAATTCTGCCACTATAGGTGAAACTCGAAAAATTAGAATATCGTGCAAAAGTTTATTTATTTCAGAAATGCAACTTAAAAGGTGAAACTAATATATGAGATAGACTTATTACATGCAAAGCAAGATAGTTCAAGCCATAATTTGTCATAATTGTGATAATTATGCCTTACAGCTCATGAAAACCCCAAATCCCCAAATGGCAAAAGTTGTTCCATTGGAGGGACCACTTGAATTTCACTATTTCACTTTGGTTTTCTTTACTAGGTTTATTTATTCATTGTATTCAACTTATATGCCACCCATCATGCCTGGAGGTGATTCTAGGTTCATTTTAAAAAATATATTAAAAATAATAAGCAGTAACATTAAATTAATTTAAAATTAACAAACTATGTTTTATTCCACACATTAATAAAGTTATTCTGGATACATTACCTAAATCTAAAAAAAGAAGCAATACATTACAAAGTCAACAAATTTAAACATCACCACAATAACATAAAATGGGCATTACTGGGAAAAGAAGCATTTTTGTCAGAAAGATGTGGGCATTAGGTGATCCTAGAGGAGGAAGGTTTTCCATAATTTGCATAACACCATCCAGACAACCTCCTTCCTTAGTACTTACTTTAATTGGCAGAGCCACCTCCAAAAACAACTTTGTGAACCACCTGGTATTACTTAGTTGAGATATACAGATAAGCAAAACAGAGCAGAGCTAGAAAGTCTAGATTATTCTTGTTACAAGAAATGTAGAACTGTTAATATCTACAATAGGTGTTTCAAAGTAATCTCAGAATGGAAGGTAGAATCACTGACGACATATTGAAATCATACAGTCATATCAGTCAGTCCCAGTTAGCTACCTAGAAGGTTTTTTTTTTATCTGATTTAAATTGTTTTGATCTGATTTAAATTATTCTCGGGCAGTCCATCTCCACATGTATGGGTTACTCAGTGTGTTGCAGATAGAATTATTAAACTTTTCCAAATAGAAATACAGCACTTATTTTAGCTAATAAAATGTGCTACCAACCATCAAGGCTACACTTCCTATGATAATGATGAATTCTTAGCACCTCAAGAACTGCACCCCAAAATCAAGGAAAATGAAAACTTCCCCCAAAGAGTTTGAATGTCATTCAGCTGTGTTGATGACCCATCCCAATAATAAGTATCCTCAGCAAGAATGGGAAGAAGTGGTGAAAGATCATCGCAATGCAAACTCGAGATTTAGGTGACTGTGCCTGGTATGAAGGAATGAAGTAAAAAGGGTGGGGTTTGCTTCAAGATCCCATTGTTTGCATAAATTCACTTTCTTATTGTGGTTAGAAGTAAACACCTATGGCACAAATGGTAGCTCTTATCTTTTCTAAACTGAGCTACAATTTATACAGGCTGATCTCCAGTCATGAACTAATTTGACTGTTGATTACAATTGTACATTGCCTCACCTGGATTGGATGGAAGAAAAGAGAGAAATTTGGATGTCATGTATGATTCATGATAGTTCTTTGATCTAGAGAGCCTTCCCTTTGATCTAGACAGCTTCTTCACGAAAATACTAAATTATATGGGAAATTTACTAAAATCTTTTTAGGTTTAACTGCTAAATGACAGAGCAATAATCCCTCAGCACCACCTTCTGGAAATGGCTATACAAGTAGATAGACAGGAAAAGGTAGATCCCTACTCCAGATCCTTACTCAAAATAGGCACATCATAGTGGTTTCTGTAAAATGTTAAACAACAATAGTTCATCAACAAAACCAAGAAATTGGTTAAAACATTAATTATTGGATTTCAAAATATTTTATTCTGCTCCCCCATCACTTCTTTCTTATTTTGTGATAGGATTTGGTATTTCTTGGGGCAAAAGGCTTCACGAGCCTCTTGCAAGATTCCAGAATGTTCATATTTTCCTCCACTGTCTCAGTGTTAACAATGTGTGTCCAAATCTATGACCTCAAGTAGGGACACAAGAGTCTGTTATTACTATTTGAGCTTCCAATAAACCTCAAGCATGGGCAAGTTTGACCTTATACAACATGTGCAGATTTATTTAGAAGCATTTGGGAATGTCACCTGCTCTCAAGCCCTTTTAACTATATCCACATAAAGCATTTGTCTAACCACACACAGTCACCATAGTCCTCAAAGCTTCACAAGGCTGCACAAGAGGCTGCTTCTGCTTAAGGTCACAGACATGGCACCCTCTCTCAGTGCTTCCTTTGGCTCAGGATGAACCAAATACAGAAAAGAGACAGCTGGTCTAATAAAGCCACTACAAAGCAATAGAGAGTTTTGGAGCCAGCACAGTAAAGTTTGTCATAGCCTTTTGGTTACAGAACTCCTAAGAAAGAAAAGAGAGGGAGACATTCTCTGAAATTTCTAAATCAATGCATCAACATTTCTCTTTAAAAAAAAAATTTTTTTTAAATAAGCTATTCATCAACAGCATAACAGATTACAATTCTCCGTTGAGACCAAAGTATGACAAAATATGTCCAGAAAAGCTTTGGAAAATTCAGTGCAAAAGTAAAGATGAGATTAAACTTTGCCGTGATTCTTTTTACAAAATATGATCGAATCATCTATTTGCTAAACAGATCATTAATAGCATCAGTAATACTTTAAGATAGAATGTCTAATATATGACTTTACACATATTTGGTTCCTACTAATTTCTACACAACTCTGCATTAGGAGAACATGTATAGGTCGTCTTAGACTTAGACGAATAGTGACAACAATAGACCCCAAAATTTATGTTGCTAAGTGAGCAATTTGTTAAGTGAGTTTTGCCCCGTTTTACAACTTTTCTTACCATATTTGTTAATTGAATCACTGCAATTGTTAAGTTCGTAACACTGTTGTTAAGTGAATCTGGCTTCCCCATTGACTTTCCTTGTCAGAAGGATGCAAAAGGTGATAACATAATCCCAGGACACTGCAACCATCATAAATACGAACTAGTTGTTGGGCATTCAAATGTAAATCACATGACCATGGGGATGCTACATCAGTCATAAGTGTGAAAAATGGTCATAACTCACTTTTTTCAGTGTTGTTGTAACTTTGAATGGTCACTAAATGTTGTAAGTCAAGAACTCTACCTATATTTTATCATGAGGTATGTTCTGTTCCTGCCAATGGGGAAGCCATAATGAGGAACCTGGGGTCAAGATTCACCCTCATCTTATAGAACATTGCTATGGGAGGAGTATACATTCCTGGTACAGATGATATTCCTTGGAATCTCCTTATATGATAAGGATGTCAGGATGTGCTAGAAATGCATCCATGAATCATTTCCTTCACCTCCACCCCTCTTTAAAAGTATAATGAAAAGGTATTTTTCATACTTTTTGACCACTGGAAGAGACTCTAATAGAATACACCATTTATAGCACTTTCCTGAGTAGCAGCTCTCAAATGATAATTCTAGTCAGTAGGTTCCTCTTCTTAGTACAATTCAAATAGTCATATGTCATCTGGCAACCAGTTCTCCGATATTCCAGTAGTACTCATCAGTACTAATATCTGGACTGCTATTTCCCATAACACCTGGTATACAGCATTATTCAGAGTATTAGAGGAAATGTTAAATGGAAATGGAGCCCATCAAGGCACACTTTAAACACATTTCAAATAGGTGTCTGTTGTTCCCAAAAAAATTGGTTTCGATATAAACTGTGTGTATGTGTGTGTGCGCATGTGTAGTAAAGGAAGGAGTGGATTTCACTCTGCTAGTCATTGATGACAATAGTGAGCAGTACTCATCTCCATTCCAAGGCCATTAAGCCAGCTCTGTCCAGACATTTCTGCAGTCATGTTACCAGCATGACATCATGGAGCATTGTTACCTTCCCACCATAGTGGTACCTATTTATCTACTCACATTTGCATACTTTTGAACTGTTAGGTTGACAGGAGCCGGGGTGAAGATGGGCTTGGGTCTCAAATCTTCGCTACTGGCTTTCCAGACAAGCCCAGTGTCTTTACCACTGAGCTACTGCAACACCGTGTATGTGTTTGTTTGTTTGTTTGTTTATGTACCCTTGAGTTTTAACTTTCTTATTGCTGGACAATCTGAAAGCAATTTCTTATGGTTAAGAAGCCACATGTAAATTCATACACAATGCTAAATCGTAATTCTGGCTTAGAAGCCATAATTGCTTGAAACTAGTCAATGAACTGAGCCAGAACAAAATATGACAGCTTACAATGTAGGATATGTGACTCATATCCGTCATATTTGGACACTCTGCAATTTGAAGTATAGGTAACCCTTGACTCACAACCAGAGCTGGAACCAGAATTTCTGTTGCTAAGCAAGGCAGTTTGCAAATGAGTTGTGTCTAGTTTTATTACTATCTTTGCTGTGGTTGTTAAGAAAATCGCAGTTGTTAAATGGATCATGTAATCTTTAAGCAAATTCAGCTTTCCTCCGTTGACTTTGCTTCTCAAAAGCCCCTTGGGAAGGTTACAAATGGTGATAACATGATCCCAGGATGCTGCAGCCATTATGAAAACATGTTGATTTCCAAACTTCCACATTTTGATCACATAATTTAGGGATGTTGTGATGATCATAAGTGTAGGAATCATTTTTTACATTTTTTTCAATGCCATTGTAATTTTGAATAGTCTCTAAACAAATGGTTCTAAGTCAAGGACTACGTGTATCTGAGGACTCTGTCACCTCACCCCATCATGCTGCCAAACAATCAATAGTTTGGTTTTCAGTATATGAAGAAGGAAACATAAATCTGTAAGATATACTCCAAAATAGTTTTCATGTTGTTTGAAAGGCTAAAATGGGGGAAGCCAAATTTTAATCTCATTGCAAGTGACAAACCCTCATCTACATTTTATCACTGCCTCTATCCAACATAATTGCCTCTGCACTCTTCCCACCGCCCACAATTAAATAATCCACAGATTACCTACCTTGGTTTTGGATTTAATTATTGTGGATGAAAAAGGGGAGGAATAACATTTGTGGCAAATGTTATTAAGTAAGTTCAGATAAATTATCCTAAGAAGAAAATATCTTCCTAGGTGCCTCTGGAATTTCTACAAGTGAGCAAGAATATTTGCCTTACCTTCTGCTCTCAAAAAAAACACCTCGTGTTTACAAACTGTTCTTAGTAAAACAAGATATAACCAATCTCAAGCAAAGTGCCAAGGAAACAGAATTTTTCAAAAACAATTGTCACACTGTTGTAAGTCATGACACAGCTGGGCAGAAAATTCTTATTGTTTCTTAAAGCCAATGCTAATTAACTTCAACAATAAGATTCCTTATAAAGAAATATTGGCTATGATTCCACTTTATTTTTTCCCACAAAACATTGCCTTTCTTGTATTTTTCTCACAATCCAGCCAGACATATTAAAATGTATACATTTCCCAAACAAGCTTGCTTTTTAGGAAGAAAAGTAGACTTGAGCATAGTAACATTCTTGTATCCTGTAGGACAATTGCATCTAGAGTGGGTTTTACTGCAATTTGCATTTTGTGGTTGACAAACAAAAGAATAATAAAATACTACAAAAAGAAAAATACAATGCGTCCCTAACATTGAGGTACAGGAAAACCTGAATATTTAGCTTAATTTTCCTCAACCTGGTGATGTATTGGGATCATGGCTCTCAGAAAGCCTACCAGATGGAGGCAGAAAGTTCCATATGCACCATATCAGTTGGGCTTCAGGCTGTGGAAAGTTATTCCAGAAGCCAAAACAATAAAAGACAAGGGAATGGTTTTCATTCTAGGGTGGTTGGATTTAAGGTAGATATTAGTATGTTGACAATAAAATCTATTTGGTGTAGAGGTTAAAGTACCAGGCTAGAAACTGGAATGTGCAAAGAAGTCTTATTTTCTGTGGGCCATGATGACTCTTTATTGCTTTTCCATTTGTCCATATGAACCAAATGAACATAAGAAGGTAAAGAGTCCTTGTAGAACTGGATCAACAGCTGACCAACAGTGGTACAATGGATAAGAATGTAGGAAAGGGAAGATTTAGGACCATTTTCAGTGCACAAACTCTGAATTCACCTGCTGGAATTTACAAATTTGCCTTGCCCAAGTTAATGAATGAAATGTTTACATAGGCTTTCAAGTTTTATTATTGTTTGTAACAGACTGGCATAGCATAATTAAAAAATAACAGATAACAGATAATCAGATTTGGAAGGGACACTGCAGGTCCTCTAGTCCAACCCCCCACCCAAACGGGACACCCTACACCATTTCTGACAAATGGCAGTCCAACCTCTTCTCGAAAGTCTCCAGTGATGGTGCTTCCACAACTTCCAAAGGCAAAGCTGTTCCATTGGTTGATTGTTCTCACTGTCAGAAAGTTTCTCCTTATTTCCAGGTTGTTAAATCTTCCCTTGCTCAGTTTCCATCATTATTCCTTGTCTGGCCTACAGACACTTTAGAAAATAGGTTGACCCTTCCTCCCTGTGCAGCCTCTCAAATATTTGAATACCACTGTCATGCTTCCGCTGGTCCTTCTCTTTACTAGACTAGCCATGTCGAATTCCTGCAACCATTCGTTGTATGTTTTAGCCTCCAATCCTCTGATTCATCTGGTTGCTCTTCTCTGTACTTTTTCTAGAGCCTCAACATCTTTTTTATAATGTGCTGAACAAAACTGGATGCAGGTGGTTCTTACTAGGGGTGGCCTTACTAAGTCTAGGTGGTCTTACTTAGGCTTTATGGATGGTATTAGTACCTCACTTGATCTCGATTGTATCCTCTGTTAATGCAATTTAGGATTGCATTAGCTTTTTTGGCTGCTGCTGCACATTGCTGCTCATATTTAGCTGGTTTCCACTAAGACTCCAAGATCCCTCTCACAGTTACTGCTATTGAGCCTGGTTCACCCAGTCTATATGTATACTTTTGGTTTGTCTTGCCGAAGTTTAGGACTTTACTTTTCTCTACATTGAATTTCATTTTGTTAGATACAGCCCAGTGTTCTAGTTGTCAAGATCCATCTGAATCTTGAGCCTATCTTCTTGGGTGTTAGCTATTCCTGCCAGCTTATAGTCATCTGCAATTTGTTAAGTTCTCTTCTTTCCCTATCTAAGTCATTAATGAGATACTGAGGATAACTGGGCCAAAGTCAGGAGCCTTGTGCACCCCACTGCTTACTTCCCTCCATGTAGGACTTAGACCCATTAGTACTTGTTGAGTATGGTTTGTCAGCCAGTTGCAAGTCCATCTAGTGGTGGTGCTATCTATTCCACTTTTTTCTAACTTACCAAGAAGTAGGTAATCTACTTTATCGAATGCCTTGCTGAAATCTAAATGCATTATGTCCACTAGTATTTTGCTGCTAGTGACAATGTAGTCACTATGTTGAAGAATGAACCAAAAAAATCAAGTAAAGCCATGAAGCAGCTCCTATTTATTGTTCCTATTCTAATTCAAATTCCTAAATGATAACTCTACTTTGCAGGATTATTGACATTACTATTTTAAAAGTTGCATTTTAGTACACAGTAACTCATTTGTTAAAATTCTTTATCGGGGATGGGAAACAATGGCCCTCCAGAAATGCTGAACCACAACTTCCAGCAGTTCCATTCAGCATGATCAGAATGAAGAATTCTGGTTGCATAAAGCATGCAAAATGTGGTTTGAATTATTGATTCAATAAAGCAACTGAAAAATGGACATTTGAATCAAATGAATCAAGTTGCCTAACTGAATCAATCTGATTTCCCAATCAACTCATAAAAAAGTTTCTGCAAATGCCCAGAAGTTTCCAAAATTGTTCATATCAACCCAGAGCCATCCTGTTTGGTGCAATAATTGGAATCAATTTTCTGCTTCATTCAGAAATTTGAAGAGTTCAATTGAATTGTCTGCAAACTGAATTTCCATATCAAATATTCACACAGCCCTTCTAAATTAGTTAATTGTTTTCAGATGCATAGAAGATGCAAGTATTTAAATCAAACTCAGCTACCAATCCACCTATTCCATACTTGAAAGGAAGTAGAGGCATCTGTTTCAGACAATAAAATGTTTTAGATAATTTTATCTATCTATAATTCAAAACACTCTGACAATGTCTCTTCAAATGGTAATGAAATGTTTGCAACCAAATTACCAAGCTCAGAGCTCAATCAAACAGCCTGTCTGTCCAGCTATCTCTTCTGCATTCTTCATTGAATATCAACCTTAACAAATTCAATTAATTACTTCCAAATAAGTAGGTAAAGAATGAAGAGGTCTGTAAAGCAAAAACAACCATAGTGAAGATAATACATATTATTATAAAACAGTATTTTTATTAGCATGCAGTCTTTCAAGAATTCTTCATTAGGCAAGATAATTGAAAATTTGGAGGTGGTGATAGAACAGGAAAGAGATATAGGTGTTTAAGCCATGCCTCTATTGTCTGTGATGGAGAGCGGGAATAACTTGCAGACTTTCCATCTCATGTTGCTCTCTTGATAGCAAACGTCTAGGTAGGTATATAAACTGCTTCTTGTGCCTTTATCAAGAGAACCTTAGAAAGGAACAGAATGTCCATACATAACATTTGCCATTGAGCCCTAGCAACTTAGGAATGGGGTTCATAAAGCTAAATCAGAAAATTAAGGCATTATTGCTACAGAATGAAATACATTTAATCAGCCAGGGCTTGCAGATTAAAATATATATATATTTTTTTCCATCCTGCTGAGGAAAGTCAGGAGTTGGACTTCAAACTATACTAGGATGTCAAAATCTCAAACCCCACCACTGCTTTTTATTCTTTTGGGGGCAGGAATGTGGAGACTTCAGCAGAAGGATGGTGGGTTTTATTTTCCCCTTATTAATTGATAATGCCATCTACCATAAGAGGGCGCCCAAGAACCCCACATTAAGGCTAATATTCTACGGAAGAGAGTCGTGGTACTAAATGGGGGGGAGGGAGAGAGAGACCGATGTGGGGGGGGAGGAGAGAGAGAGAGAGATGAAAAAAAGGATGTAAACTCCTAAGAAGCTTCTGAAGTAACCAAAATGCTCCTGAGCTTGATCGGAAAGGTCACAATATCTGTCTCCCCCAAACACAAAATATACCCCCCAACCCATCCCATTCCCCCACCCCAAAAAATGCAAGAACAGATCAGTCATTTACCAGTCTGCTTGTGAACGGTTTTGACTGTGGGTGCTGGGCGTTGCATTGTGATTCTTGCCCATTTTCAAAGCTGGGTCTACAGCGCAAGTCTGAAGCACCCAAACAACTGTCTTCTAATATTAGCACGGCTGTATTTCTAGATCTATTATAGTCTGTCCAGACAGATCCTATTGTAATGGGATCTTTTATTAAAAGATTAGCACTATCTCCTGCAGTTGGTGGAAAAAAATCTGTTATCACTGAGTTATTTGCAGTTGCAGTTGGGGGGGGGGGGGTAGGAGAGGACTTGGGGAGACGCTGAGTAAGGAAGGGGGGGGGCAGACCGAGGTTGAATGGGAAAGGGGAAGGCGGGGGGGGGGTGTCACCCGGACTTCAGAGAAAGAAAGCACCGTGACATGACATAAGCAAGAATTTCTGTCTGCATAATTTGCGATCTGTTGCCTGTTGATAGCGGCTGGGAGCAGGGGCTCTGAGCAGGCGGCCACGCAGTAGTCTCCTTCTTTTTCTCGCCTTTCTTCCTCTCCTCCTCCCATTCCCTCCCCTTCTACTTCATTGTTTTTTATTTTACAAAGGCGGCTTTTGAATCCCACGCCCCCAATTCCTCCCCCCCTCCCCCCCCCCCCCGGTTAAGTAATCATTTGGTATAAAAAGGAAATATCGCCTATTCGGTTTCATTCAGCAGTGCCAAAAAATTTGTTATGAGAAGCGGGCCCGCCAACTCTCTTGAAAGAAGGGAAGAGTTGCCAGACGGCGCTTAATAGAGCAACGCCGCAAAAGTTCATTAGGCCCGCTCCAGGCGCGTCCTTCCTAATGGCCGAGAATCCTTATTATTTCATTCTGAGGCGGAAAAGGACCGCCTACGTCGCCTCCCGGCTCCAGCTCCAGACGCCCTCGAGTCAAGAGGCTAACACGCGGGACATTAAACCGGGCATTAAACTCTGATTTGTTTTTGACGAGTCCCAGAGAGGGAGATGCGGGCGCGCCAGACAACTTAACTACTGTTTGGAGGTGTGAGGCTTGGAGATTTACGAGGAGTAGGCACAACATTTGGGCGGGGAGCGGGGGTGAAAAGGCTAACTAAGGGGAGGGAGCCCGTTCGCAAGGGCGCCCGGGGGGGGGGGGNGGGGGCAAAAGGGGCGCAGGGGGTGGCTCCGTGCCGGATGAGAAGCGTGGATCGCCTGACGTCCCAGCCCCTACAGACTGTCGGTGCCGTCGCGGAACCTTCTCCGCAATGGTTTCACGCGGCACCTTCGACCCCCGACGGCGAGATCTGGGAGAGAGCGAGGGAGAAACACGGCGGGATCGTCTGGGTCGTGCCTCTGTCCTCCCACGGGAGCGAAGGGAGGCTGGCGGTTGCCAAATGAAAACAGCCCCGAGAATCCTTGCAGGGAAAGGGGTCTCGCCTGCGTCTCCGCGCGCCCAGCAAGGCGCTTGCAGCGGAGAAAGCGTTTCTCTTCCTTTCCTTTCCTTTCCTTTCCTTCCTCTTAAAGCGGACAGCCTGGGCTTTGGGTTCCCACACTCAGTTCCCCTAAAAACCCACCACTTGGCAGGGAGCGCAAACCCACTTCTCCCTTCCCGACCCGCTGGGTGCCAAAGCCCCAACGATTCTCCGGTCGATTCCAGCAAAGCAGCGGGAAAGGGTGTTGAAAGGGGGGGGGGAGGTGAGTGGAAGCAGGGGATGGACCCACGCGNGGGTGTTGAAAGGGGGGGGGGAGGTGAGTGGAAGCAGGGGATGGACCCACGCGCGTGCGCGCACACCTTGGGAGACAAATAATCGGAAAGGGATTCACGCCGAAGTTTTTTAAATCTCCCCCCACCACCCAAGCACGCGCGCGCGCATACACACACCCTCCCTCCCTCTTTCTCCCATACTGCCCCCCCCATACACACACAAACACACACGCACACACATTAGGAGACCGCCCACCGCAGAACTAAGACCCCATTCGATTTAAAGCGAGACAGCATTCAGAGGCTGACATTCATTCAATAGATAGAGCGATCAGAAGCAGGCTGTGTGACGGGCGTGCTCGCTCTTTCTTTCCCTCGCCTGACTCTTGCCACTCCGAGGTTGCGTTCGTCTCTTTCGCTGGAGGGAAAGTCATTTAAGGATGTTAAACCAGAGAATCTTTCCAGGCATGGTTTTGTTCCTGATGTTTTTCTGCCACTTCATAGAAGATCAAACCGCACAAGGTAAGAGATAATTCACACATTTCCTTGCTGGCGTGACTCTTGTCTATCTCTCCAGCTCTCCCTTTCTAGCTCACCCGGCGCCTTTACCTTCTTCAATCCACCCGAGGCGTTTCAAGCTCCAGTCCTAAACTCAGAGAGAGCTTCCCACTTGAAGTCTCGGGGGTTTCCAACTTGGAAGAAACGCGCTTAGTTGGGATCGCTTTGCACCGGGGGCTTTCTGGGAATGCGGAGACTGGGGAGAAGGAAAAGCCACAGAGAATCCCTCTTCCTGTCAGTCTTATCATCTTAATCACCTTCTCCATCATTAGCTCGAAAGGGCTTTCTAAAAAAAAAAAAAAACTGGCGTCGCTGTTGCCTGGCTTAAACTTCCAGCATCAGCTAAGAACTTTTCCGAGTTTGGTCTCCGCGGAGGTTCCATCCTGCCTGTGATTTATCCGCGCATTTTCATTTCTAAAAACCACTGAGCCCGCTTCTTTCTACGGATGCAAAATAATCTTCGCATTGGGTCTCACAAATCCGGGCGCGCGGATTCGGGGGGAGGGGAGGAGGTGGAGTGGATAAAAGGGAGAAGAAGAGAGATTTTAAGTTTGAAGGGTTTTCTTTGTGCCTCCTCGTTTCATGTCACTCTGGGAATGAACTTCGGAGGGCTGGATTTCACAACTGCAAGCATGACTTGCAACCCCAATCTAGACGAGCCTTTCCAGAATAAATCCCTCCCCCTCACCTCCCTCCCCTTCAGTTTAGTGGAACTTGCTTCCAGGTAAGCGAGTGGAGGTTTGCAACTTGGGGCTTCGTTTAAAGCACGATAAACGAAACCAACCTTTTGGAAACTGAAAATAGTCTCCTCCGCCCCAGTTGGTTTGCGTTGTCTAGGAGGGAGGTTAATGACATTAGGTCCATAATTTATATTGTTACATCACATCCATACATTTATCTTTCGTGTTACATTATTGTCACTTTAAGCAAGTAGTAATGAAAAGAACTTCCTAACTGATGGATCCCTTGGCACCGCTGACATCATTGCCGCCACTATCTTAAAATGGGTGGATTTGGCGCGGGAGAGCAGTGTTGGTTCTGCCTGGCATCCTGTGATGTAAAGAAACAAATTCGATTTGATCTTCATTTGTTGGAGGTCAGACTGATGATTCACGAAGAACTGGTTCCAACGAAATTCTCTAGATTACCTCAAGGAATAGGACAACAGGTCAGATCAGTGTTTTTGGCTCGGTTCCCACAGTAACAGAAGGACTCAAGGTTGTTGGTGTCAGTGTGTGCGTTTAAGTGCGCGTGTGTTGCTGCTTTCTCCATAAAGTCCATGCCAACTTGTCTGTTCCACGTCCTTCTATGTTACCCCATTGGTAGAGCTGCAAATCGCTGCTGGAGTGCGTGTGCTCATTTCCCCCCTCTGCCTTTTCTCTTCTCCTCCTCTCCTCTCCTTTTCTTTTCTCTTTTTTTTCTTCTGAAATGGAGATTCAAATATTTCGCAGTCCCTTATACTCGCGTTCCTACACCTCGGGATTGATGGGGGTGGAGTTGTCCTGAGATTTCCCCGTAAGTTTATTGTGCAAACTTCTTTTTAAGTGTTAAAAAGATGTTTATCGTTGTAGGTTGTTTAAAAACAGAGGAGCTGGGTTGACGAGATCAGCTAATGGATAGGAAGACAGGTTCGTCAATCACACGAACTCTTTCTCGCGCGCCCAGACACACACCGAGAGATACACGCACTTTGATGCTCCGGGTCTTATTTCAAGACCCTGCGGTGCGCGATTAACCCCTCCCCCCCCCCTCTGAAATTGCTTGCAGTTGTCTCCCTTCCCCGGGTGGAATAACAAGGCGTCGAATGGGTTTGATCAAGTTGTTGAAACGGTGCTTCCGTTTGATTCAGAGGAGTAGCTTCAGGTTATGAAACGGGACAAATAAAAAGTAAACAGTCTAGTAAAAGTCAATTAAACCCGCACGTGTTGTGTCTGGGTCACTGGTAACTGATATTGAGCTGCCTGCTCTGACATTGAGACCCCTCTCCCTCTTTCTCTTCCTGTACTAGCTGGGAATTGTTGGCTCCGGCAAGCCAGGAACGGTCGCTGCCAGGTCCTCTACAAAAACGGCCTCAGCAAGGAAGAGTGCTGCAAAACAGGGAGGCTCACCACTGCCTGGACGGAGGAGGATGTCAGCGACCACGTGCTTTTAAAATGGATGATTTTTAGCGGAGGGGCCCCCAACTGCATCCCCTGCAAAGGTGGGTGCTGCTAACAATGGTCTGGTTCAGGGAAGCGCTTGTAAGTTAAGAGAGGAAAAGAGGAAGCTGCTTCAGACGGATTCAAGCACCTTGGTTTGTTCCCTCTAGTAATGCCTTTACACGGGTAACATTAGATACAGAAGTTCCCTAGCTCTACAATGAGGGGTATCAGTCTCTGTCCCTGAAGATGTCAAAGTACACTTGTTGAATTGCTGTCTCCTCCCATAAGGAAAGGATAAGCAAGATTATTTTCAATGCTAAGGACTGTACATTAAGCATACAAAATCAAGTGGAATGGATAGAAATTGTGCTTGAGGATTTCTTCTCTTCATTGGAAAACCCGAAAATGTAGTCAGATAAAAAAAGCATTTATTAGAACGGTGGATTCTGTGTTATATCACATTTAATTATTAGGTTTCTGACATATCTATCTGTCTACAATGAATGGCACTGGATTTTAGAATTTCCAAGAGCCTATCTAGTAACACTAGTTGGCTAGTTCAGGGGTCTCCAACCTTGGCAACTTTTAAGACTTGCAGACTTCAACTCCCAGAATTCTGGGAATTGAAGTCCACAAGTCTTAAAGTTGCCAAGGTTGGAGACCCCTGGACTAGTTGATCTAAAAGAAAAAGCAAACCCTCGGCTGATCGGAAACAGGATCAGAAGGGATTACTACTTGGTTGAGGGGCTACAGAGAATGCCAGAGCTGCAGACAAGACTGGAAGTAAAACAGAACAGAGGCTCTCCAAGGAGACAATGTATTGTTGTCAAGAAACCTATTCAAAATGTTTGGATTGTGTTCTACCTGCCCAACTGACATGGCATCCATTTAGATACCAGTAATCAAACTGGAAGTAGACCTTCCTCTCACCTAAACTCACAAAAATTTGCACGCAAAGAATGTATTCAAATACTGAGCCCAAATTAGAAGGTAATTTGAGTGGAATGTTTTCTCCTCTTTATCATAACGAAGGCTATTTCAAAGTACATATTGTCCCTCCATGGCTCAACTGATTGAATGGCTCAACTGACTTGACTTGCTCCCTCATTCTGGTCCTTGGTATACTCACCCAGAAAGGTATTTTGTCTTCATTCAAGTTATTCTCCAGGTATCCTATTTCTCAGGCAGGTTTATTTGTGACTTTCTTAATTACAGTGCCTGGGCTTTTTAAGTTTTGTAAAACAAGGTTTCTAACAGGATAGGCTTCCAGCTGCATCAGAGAGCTTGTTGTAAGGAGAGTGCCTCTGCCCTCCAGAGGATGACGTAAAGAAGAACCTTTTACCTGTGTCTAAGTGCACTCACATTTAAATCAGATTTCAGACCTAGCTGAAATACAGAATGGTGCGTATATGAGAACATTATGATTGGTGTGTCCTTGGTGCCAAAGAAAGCTACGAGATGATACAATGGAAATACAATTCCAAAGTCACTTAACTTGGTGTGGCACATGCATCTTGAACAGGATGCTTTGCTTAAAGTAAAAACTATGTATTGCAACCAAAGCTTTTCACCCTGCAACGTTGAGAAATCTCTGCTCCAGTAACCTTCAGCATGAAGGATGTTACAGAACAAACTCTGCTTATGTCAAGGGCACCATATGAGCAGAGATGTTATTGCACTGAATGATGGGGTAGATAGGGGAGGCGGCTGAAACAAAAACAAGACAGCTTTGGTATCCTATCTCCCGACTGGAATACAGCATGTTTCCTTGATGGAAATTAGTCACCTTGACATATACAGTACTTACCAGCGCAATGAGAGATTAATCTATTCTATCTTTTCAAAGTCTGAATCACTTATTCTGCTAAGCCATAGTTTATTGAACAAACCAAAGTTGAGTTCCCACAATATGATAACCTCTAAACCAGTATTTCTCAGCCCTGACTTTTAAGATCTGTGGACTTTAACTCATATATTTCCCCATGCCGCCTCAAAGTTGTCAAGAGTAAGAAACACTGGTCTAAACCATAATTTGCACTTTGTAACAGCTGGATTTGTACAACACTCTAAATCAAAGTCAAACAAACCACATTATGCTAATTCAAAGTGACCTGAGCCAAAGTGTATTTAAAGAGGTTTTAAAGTTTAACTGCTACTACAGTTTTTCTAGGTAAAATTGCATATCATTTCATTGCAAGTTAACAGACTAATTTTCTAGGAAGTTCACTGTCATTATTTTGTGACTTCAGCATCATTGTAGACATTTTTAGTGCACTTTTCATAGCCTCTTGCAAGCATCCTGCTCAGAAAATGGAAGCCTTGTATGTTTGACTTTTTATATATATATATATATATATAGCTTTCCTGGAAAAAAATAGTATTTTGTGAATCAACAATATGCGTTTCCTATTAAATTGTGATGGGAGTTTTAGACAATGTTTTTGGGTTTTATGTCACCTGCCCAACTCTTTTCTCTCCATTCCCATTCCATTTCCTCTTTAGAAACCTGTGAGAATGTGGACTGTGGACCTGGGAAGAAATGTAAAATGAACAAGAAGAACAAACCTCGTTGTGTCTGTGCTCCAGATTGCTCAAATATCACCTGGAAGGGACCTGTGTGTGGCTTGGATGGGAAAACCTACAAGAATGAGTGTGCCCTTCTGAAAGCTAAATGTAAAGAACAACCAGATCTTGAAATCCAGTATCAGGGCAAATGCAAAAGTATGTTTACAGTAACTCTCTTTTCTCAATCCTAGAGTCAGGGATAGAAAGCATATATAGAAAAGCTCATACCACTTATTCTGCAGAAAGATGGCAGAACCCAGTGAGTAAACAGCTAGTGAATTGTGTTCATGTTCACAAAATAATAACACAAAGGGGTGTTTTAAACCCCTTTAATGGATGGAATGGGCAATTTTACCAATCTTGTCAAACTTGGTGCCCTCAGAAGTGTGCTTTTCAATTCCCAGAATCTTCAGTAATTCCACACTGGCTGAGGTATTCCTGGGAGCTGAAATCTGCACATCCAGAGAAAGCCCTGATTAGAAAAGGCTTTACTAAGTAACCAAAAGTCATTCCTAGTATAGAACATATTTATAGTTCTGCAGCAGAACAAAACAGAAAATCCTGAGATGGCTAAGTTGTATCATAAATGTTCTGCAATTTATTTATTTTTTTTAATCAGGGAAAATGTTAGATAGTTGCGCCTTGGTAAATTAGCTGCCTTTTTACTTGCAAGTAAATTGTGTCAGATCCAGGGGCTGTCTAAGCCAGCATTCAGTTTCCACAAATGTCTCATAGAGGCACAGTAGCAAACATACAAAAGCAATAACAGCATCCTGGCTACATTTCCGAGTAACTGTCTACAACATTGCCTATAATTCACAGCCATCAAGATGGTATTTTCTGATAACCTTGGCTGCCTTGTATCTAATACCTCCTTGAAGTCATCCAAGTTGCACTGCATCTTCTGGCAGTGGATTCCATCATTAAACCATGCAGGAGGGTGGGGGAACTCCACATGCCAAGAATACAAATCTGCAGTTCTTATACCGTTTCTCAAAAAGTATACAACCTATTTTCCCTCCTATTAAAATTGGAAATTGGACTGGGTGATACAAACGGTGGTCTACAAGTCCTTCCCATCTATTTGCAGTCTTGAAAGTTTGCTTACATGCCAGCTTTAGACTTGGAGGAGGCAGAAAAAGCCACTTATTAGCATGAGAATCCCTTCCTTGGAGGTCTTCCTGATTGCTACTGGATGCTGTGGAATAGTTGGAGCAGTTGAAACTACAGATTCTCATTCTTGTCAGCTAGGGAGTAAGTGACAAGGAAGTGGAAACAGCAAACCGGACAATGGCAAAGCCATTGTGACATTGACAGTGGGCTTCTTCAAGTTTATGCATTTTGACAGATGCCAAGTCCTAATGTTTTTTCTAGGATGCTCATAAGAGTTATTAGATTGTAGATCACTGATCCCAAGTCCAGAACCTTACAATTAGTAGGTCATCTTTATAGTAGCCACAGTATAAACTAACTGGAAATTCAAAAGATTGCTAGTTCACTGCCTTAGTTTAATCAAAGCTTTTCAGTTTTTGCTATTTGTGTCTGTACTGATGGTACAGATGCTCTTATTGTTCACTTAATGTTTTCCTTACCATTTATTTCAGAGACATGTAGGGATGTTTTATGCCCAGGCAGTTCCACATGCGTGGTTGATCAAAATAATAATGCCAACTGTGTGACATGCAATCGGATTTGCCCTGAGCCAACTCTACCTGAACAGTATCTCTGCGGAAATGATGGAATAACATATGCAAGTGCCTGCCATCTGAGAAAAGCTACTTGCCTGCTTGGAAGATCCATTGGCCTAGCCTATGAAGGAAAATGTGTCAGTAAGTACCATGGAACAAGGGATTGTAGCTCTATTTTTTAAAATGAGAGGAAATACACAAAGGGAAAAGCTTTTTCAACTGATCCGGAATTCTTATTTCATAGCACAAACCTAGTTCAGTCTTTTCCTGGCTGTTCTTCTCAATAGTTACCTTAACAGAAATTCCAGGATCCTTGACTTAACACAGCCACTAGAATCTCTCAGGCACATGATGTGGCATGGCTAGATACAAATCTTTTTTTGCATTACCAGAATAAAGCAGCAGTTGATTGGCCTCCAACAGAATTAAGGGGCAAATTACCTTTTAACTCCTACTTTAGTGGTTCAAATCCATGTCTCTTCTTCCTTGAAGCTGAATTATTATTGGTTATTTATACAACTGACTTCTTTGACCCAGGAACCACTGGCTCTTACCTTGCTTCTGAGAATTGTTGCTTGGATGCTTCACATCTGGAGGGTCTCACAAAAGAAGAGATGGAAGGTTATGAGAGAAATGGCTCTTGATCTTGTATGTTACATGGGAGCAGTTGAAGGTAGGGTTGGCCAAGCAGCAAATGGGAATCCTTTCACTACACACATAGGTAGTCCTTGCTTAATGACCTTAACTAGGACCAGAATTTCCATCACTAAGCAAATCAGTCATTAGGCAAAGCATCACATAATTCTACCACTTAGTGACAATATTTCTAATAGTTCCAGTTGTTAGGCAAGGACCACACACTCCACATGCTCTGCCATGTTGGATTTCACTTCAGTTCCCCCTAACCGCCTATCTCTGCCCCTATCACTATCCTTTTGGCAACTCTGCACTCTGCCACCACCATCTACCCATGCTTTCTCTCAGCAGTCCCAGCTTCACCATCTGCTTCTGATGAAGCATACCCAGCCAAGGCAGATCTCTGCAATGCCACAAAAGAGTTCCTTAGTCTCTGGAGAGGGTTTGCGAAGCATCAAGCTGACCTCGCAATGCCTTTGGGTGACCAAATGGCAGAGGTGAGGAGAAGATAACCCAGTGTGGGGAATTGCTATTGTTGATGAAGGTGGTCTGTTAAGGGCCTAATTTTGATCACCTGAATGTGGGGTAATTGAACAGCCAAAACCTGGAGCATCATCCATTACTACCATTTTTTCAACACTTTCATAACTTTGAACAGTTGCTGAACAAATAAATGCCTGTTAAAAAAGAACTACCTGTACAGAACCTGAACTGCATCTCAGTACTGGTAATGGGATAGCTTCCTCATTGCACCAGAAGGTATCTTAAGGCTATAGAGGAAGCTCCATGGTATAGCCAAATGATCTACATTATCTGACAATTTTATCAGAATGGTGAAGTTGCAATATTTGTGACACAAGATCCACCTCTTACATGCATCCATGAGATGTCACAATATATGTACGAAACAGGCAGAGCTTATATTGTGGCATTACAATGCTTGTTTGCTCTCTGTGTTTCCTGTATAGGTAACCATGAGTACAACTTTCTCCTCTTACAACTTCTAGAGCTGATTAACACACTGCTTAAGAATAGTTTTAAAAAGTTAAAAAGTCAAGACAATATATAGGTCTTGATGGAGAGTGAAGCTGGAAGAAGCCATGTTACCAGATAGCAACAGTTTTAGTTCTACTCTGTGCTTGTAATGAGAATAATGCAGAATAAACTAAAACTCTTAAGAGAAATTCCCTTCCCCCAAAGTAATCTTATTAATTAATGCTGCTAAAACACAAGAGACATTATTAAGATGATATACTTATATATAACTTCCTGGTATTGAAAATGAGGCAGTGGTAATAAAGGTAGTTTATCCAAGAGTTATGCATGAGGACTAGGCATGAGTTGTCCCACCAGATGGTGATGTGTTCAATTTCCAGTTTTCTCAGTATTGACTCTGTTGGTTTGGGCTGCTGAAAGTGATGATTCAGCCATATATGAAGGTCTACCCTGTGCCATAAATTCCATTGGTGTTATTATCTTACCAGATTAGAGAGGGTGATTTATTAAAAGGCCCTTAAAGTGAGTAACAGTCAGAAGCAAGTTTGAAATCAGAAGCTTTCTGATTCTAGTTCAATCTCTTTTATTTGCACCAGCTCCAGAAAAACCCTACTGTTTATATAGGGGTTCTTTGGTTTGGTTTGGTGCTGGTGCTCATGTTCTCCTCTGAAATATTACTTCCAGTTTAAAAATGACAAATTAAAACAGAAAGATAGTTTGGTCAGTAAGTTAACAGAGATCTTATTTCAACCCACTTCTATGTGCGGAAAACCACTTATATATTGTTGCCAAGAGAACTCCCTGGTTGTTTAAATTACCAAATATTGCAATCTCTTTATGCCCCTATCTCAGATTATAGACAGTAAATTAGAAATACATCATTATTATGCTTATTTATCAAATGTAGATTGATTCAGTAGCACGTCTCTTTAATTAACAGTCTCAAGTAGAATGCAGTCTTCTCAAAACAAAAGAGAAGATGGTAGGTGGTGCTTTAAGCAATATTTAGGATAATATAGCTAACTACAATTCTCATAATACTTTAGCATTAATTGTGCTGACTAGGATTGCTGGGAAACATTTCTTAGTAACTTTTAGAAGGCCACAAGATTCTTTGTCCTGAAGTGATAGCAAAATCCATACTTCCAACTTTAAGCAACATGAAATTTGAAGATTCATAATTGTTTCCCTCAAATGTGTTTTCCCTAGTTTTGTACATCTCTCAGAATCCACTGAAGTTGGGCAGCCAATAAATATAAATAATTAAAAATAACAAGAAGCTAATATTAAAGGCCTATACAAGGCTCTGACAGAAATACACAAAAAGTATTACTTAGCCAAAGAGAGCTGAACCCTTCTTTAAATCATAGAGATTGAGATAATATTCTGAAGTTACTGAGGGAAATGCCTCTCAAATTTAATGGAGTTGTAAGGAGAAGAGCTAAAGTACAATAAGGCTTGCAAAATTGATGTCAGCCCCACTAGATAAATTAGACCAGGAATATTTATATTTTACCGACAAAGAAATAAAGGAAGACTAGTGTAGATCTATTCCAAGCTCTCGTTAGCTAGCAGAATCTTGCATGTCTGATGTTTTTCCCCTCTTCCCCACTTTCTCTATATCTTTATAGATCCTGATCCACATATTTTCAGCCACTCTTTAACTCTCATCAGTCACAGTCACTGGTTTCAGTTACTTCTTCCATTTCTGTTGTTTGACTGAGCTATATAACTTCTAGTCCACTGAAATACAGCCAGAGCAATATGCCAGGAATGATAAACCAGGAATGACAAACACTCTTTCTCCCTTCTTTTGTTCTCTTAAGGCTGCTGATGGAGCAGCAATAAACTCAAATGATTCAGAAGAACTTGATTAGGTGAATACATAGGTTCTGGATGTTTACCCAAAAGATTGGAAATGAGTCACTCCCTGTCATGATCTCAGTAATGTATCAGGACTGGGTTTGGAAATATTTTAGATATTTTCTGGAAACGAATGAAGTATCCTGATTTTTTAAATAATCCAGTGCTAGTTAGTTGGGGTGAGGGATTTTTTGCATAATTTATATTGACACTGGTAGATAGAAATATTCCACTATAACCAGTTATACTCAATCAGATTATTCATTTCATATTTATAAATCTGCATATGTTATTTCATATTTAATAATGTCAATTTTTAATTTATTATATTTACCAATACCTAAAATGTTTAAAATTCTTTGTATAGATATTTATTTTATTGCTGTTATTTATCCTGAATTTATCTAACTTGTCTTCATTGATGGCATTATACAGTCAAAATGTGCAAGCCAGATAAAACTATTATACCATCTCTCACTGGCTAACTAATTTAGGAATAACAAAAGAAGTAGATGAATTAAAACCATTCCTAATAAATAGTAGGAGGCAAACATGATAAGAAAAAGATATTTTCAAAAATTGCTAGTTCTGACTTTAAATTATTAAAATAGAAGGGAAAGAAGCTGGCACAGCTCTTACGTAAAACATTCCACTCCACATCTTCCACATCACAGCTACTTCCTTGCTATGGAAAAATGCTATTATATACAAATTTATATTTCAAAAACTCATAGGAATGTAATCCTCAGATCCAGAAGGATAGAATTTGGTCAAAAAACTTTCCACCAAATCCAGTTGACAATTATTGAAGACTAGTCTTTGGCCTTCATTCCACTGGAATGTGTGATAGTTGTGAATACCAAGTCTTTGAAGAAGTTTTCTGACCACATGGCTTAGGATTCAGTTCAACTAGATTCCAATGGAAACATTTTGCTGGGCAAGAAAGCTTAGGAAACACATACTGGACTGATCCAAAACCACTTTTCTCCCCTACAAATAATAATTCATTCGTGTAATGGACATCTGCAAATACTAAAATCATGATCAAACATAATCTTCAAAATTGTGTCAGCATCTTGAAATGGCTTATAAATTGATAAAATAGAAAATAAATAAAATAATGTTTTCAGTAAAAGATCAAAAACATTGCAATTACATTTGGATTAAGACTTGATTCCTCTAAAACAAGTCTGTAGAATAGTTTACTTCTTCTTTGAATGCTCTGCCGAGCCAAGAAAGACATTCCACAATGTAAGCAGTACCATCAGAAGAGTAAATGCTGTGTAATTTAATACCATAACATTAATATAAGTATTGCCCAGGTGAGCAATCACCTGTCACATTAAATATTAAAGTCCAGCGACAACTGTTGCATGAGTTTTAGAGACTATACCCACAGCTTTTAGTGACCGTGTGAAACCCAGAGGATTCAGATTGAATATTTCTGTGCCTACGTCTAATTGTAATGTGAGCAAGCATTTGCACATGTGCACAATAACACAAAAATACACACACAACCTATTTCCTGTGCCCCAATGAAGATATTATTGTTCTCCTCACTATTAGAAGCAAGAACGCAGTAAACCCCAACTGATCTGGGAAGAAACTAAGCAAATATAGCAAACAGGACTCCAAGAGATTCTATAGTCTACACGAAAGGCACAGGCTATAAGTATTGCTATCTATGTTCTAACATGCTTCTATGTACCTTTGGTTTCAGGGGAACAGATTTAAATATATGCCTAACTTCCCCATTTAATTAACCTACTTTTAAAATGCTGCACATTGATGAATCATATCCAGTTTTCCAAAACAGTTGTGCTTTTACAATTCCTACTCTTAATTCTAGGTTAGTAGTGATAAACTTAATAGGATAATTTTATAGACTGATTTTTCAAAAGGCTGATCTATCCATTTATTGCAACTTTTCAATCTTCTTTTGAATTCAAAATCAAACAAAGTATTATGTTTATAATATTCTTGCATTTATGTTTTTGTTTGTTGTATCAAATGGTATTCTCAGAAACAGGAAAAAATAAAAAAATAAACTGAGAGCCTTGATATGTGAGGTTCAGCTTGTGAGATTTCAATGCAAGGAGATAAGCCCAGAAGTCATTCACCAGATTATTCATATCACAATGTTTCTTAACTTAATACTTCAGTGGGATGTAAAAGCCTGAACTTTGTTATCTGACCATCATTATATGACAGATAGAGAAATTTCTCCAGATGTTATAAATGGCTTTTTATATAATGTCACGTTAAATCCACTTCTTTGGATCCAACCCTGGAAGGCCTTGGAAAGGCCATTTCCAGAAATCCCAATCTCAGTGACCTCCAGGATTTTGGAGAGTTGTTGCCTAGACAAAACTGAAAGGTACCAGTTTTGAAAAGCAGATCTAGATTGTGTAGCAAGCACACTAGGACATCTGATCTTTGATACGAAAAAAAGGTCATTTTTCCCAAGAAACAAAACATTTCTTCCTGTTGCCTTTCACTGAAAAATTCTGTGTGTTTTTTTAAATTGTGAGCACTGACATCCAAGATTGAGTGAGCTCTAGCACTATGCAGTGCAGGAAATTTGTCGACTAGCAGCTTGAAATCCAATATTAAATAAGGAATCATGTAGGCTAAATTCTAAATGCCTATTCAAACATAACTGTTATTGTGTTCAGTGACATTGGCTTAGATGACAATAAATAAATAGGAAAATAAATAGGTTGGCTCTCGATATCCCAAGCCCTTTCCTAGGTCAAAGAGCTACACTTAAGTCATGTCATGTATATGCCACTTTTTAAAGTATAACTATGTATGAGTGTTGTCCTATTATAGCTAAAAGTCAGCTCTTCACATAAAGTAGTTTTGAATTAATCTACAAGCTTTCTGTAGCCTGAGATCTTTCTCTCTCTCTCTCTCTATCTATCTCTCTCTCTCTCTCATACACATACACACACACACACATACCAACAAAAGCAAAGAAAGCATCACCAGAGAGTAGATAAGCTATTTAAACTTTTAGGAACATTTCTGCCATTAAATTAATTATATCTGGTTTCTCTGAGTAGCATGCTTTTTTACTGTATGTGCATGTCAGAAAAAAAATTACACAGTGCTCAGAATTACCTTGAACCACAAGATGGGCAGCAAATAAAATTGATAAATAGTTTGCTACCAGTTTATGATGATTGATCCACCTGAAGAACTCTAATGTCAACAACTCTGAGAAATATATATTGCATTATTACTTCCACAAGGGCAGAAAAATTAAGCAGATTTTTAAAGTTCTCTTCTGTCCTTTCCAACCATTTTAAAAAGAATTCTCTCCAACTGAAATTAAGAAAAAGGAATAATAAATTAATTTCAAGCCAACATAGGTTATATGTCTACTTGGGCTTATGTTTTAGGCTAAAAGGAGTTTGCTGTAATGAATGTTCTTTCCTATCTGGCAAAGAAACACAGTCAACAGTCCTTTTGTTCCTATGTAAAGCTGGATTTTCCAAGGTTTTACTTTTTAAGGTCAAAAAGAATCAGCTTTTGAAGCTAATGGGCAGTACGAGATGATTCTCAACATTTTAATTCCCATCAGAGGTCTCTCCTCAACTTAAGGCTGAGAAATATGTTGAATTGCATGGTTTTGAGATAACCATTCAAATGTTGTTGGATAATAGTTTTAGTCATACTCAAGTCCCACTAATTCTGCTGGTTGTACATCAAGCATGGCTGGAATTAAATCCAGATAATACTATTTATACCAGCAGGGAATAGGAAGAAGTGTTATATTTCATGCTATACCAAGTATGGAACTAGTCTTGGGTATGATGCATCTTGTATTGAAGTTTGGGCATCATTTCTGCAACATTTCAGGTGTTGTCTATCGAGTTTGCAGTCATAGTGATTTTGCTTTTCAGCTGAAGAATTCAACCACCTTCACAAGCTGCCTTTCCTAGTACCACCCTTGACCTTATCCTCTCCCCCAACACTTGGTGATAATTCAAATTTTCCACCTTTGCCTTCACTATTAGGGGGTGGGTTGATTCACTACCCATCCCAACATTTTTAGAGCATTGTTTTCCTTTTGCTCTTTTAACCCTTATCTCTTCCCATTTTTCCTTTAATGAAAACCCTTTATAGAAGCCAAATCTTGTGAAGACATTCAGTGCAGCACTGGGAAGAAATGCTTGTGGGATTCCAGAGTGGGCAGAGGACGGTGTGCCCTTTGTGATGAGCTATGTCCAGAAAGCAAATCAGACGAAGCTGTCTGTGCCAGTGATAACACCACTTATCCAAGTGAGTGTGCCATGAAGGAAGCAGCCTGTTCCCTGGGTATGCTATTGGAAGTAAAACACCCAGGATCTTGCAACTGTAAGTGAGATTTTTAACCTTGCAGGAACTTTAATCTTCTGAAGGCAAACAAACAAAAATCCTTAGAATAGGTGAGGATGGAAGCCTTTATTAAACAGGAAAGAAAACTATGCAGTAGTGAGATCTTATGTAGAAAGATTTATGTATTATGCAGAAATCTTGCGCTTGATGAGAAGAAAAATCAAATGTTTGAGGGTCCTTTCTCTTTTTAGGGAAGTGTCTAACAACAGAAAGTTGCCTTAAATGCATCTTCCTAGCTGTTTCTTGCCTTCCGTTAATATTGTTTGCTTGAGTGTGCTTTGCTGCCTGCTTTATTAACACTTGGCTATAATCTAATTGTTCCCTCACCTCAACCCTTCCCAAACTAGCTTAACCCCTAACCATGTGGGCTGCTGTCCGCTCACAATGGCCTCTGAATGAAGGACTCAACAGCAGTTTAAAAACCTAGAACACAAGAGCACTTTTTATCTAATTTCAGGAATCTGCCAAATAAACCTGAGCCATTGAGTCTCCAGAACTTGCTGCAGTTATGACTTCATAGATTATGTAACACACACTTTACACATACATGCAAAAACAAACAAACAAACAAACCAAAACCCACAATCAACTTTATTGAATAACCACAGGTGCCAAAGTGCACCTAACCGCAATCTACGCTTTAAAAAACATGCCACATCCTATTTTGGCTATGCAGGGGGCTTTGAAAACATGCACAGACAGCTTCTGCGCTTTGTCATCCGTATTTAAACAAGAGCTCCCCTGTATTCTCCTATCTAGCCATCAATGAAGAGCCTGAGGAAGAGGATGAAGAGGATGACCAGGACTACAGCTTTCCTATATCTTCCATTCTAGAGTGGTAAAATTTCCATCACTTTTGAAACAGCCATTGGGCAAGAATTACAATGTCCATACTGTACATAAATGTATGCTTATTTATTTGGGGAAGAAAGAAGTATACATATAGTTGAATCTTGTAGACATTTATTTATACTGTGTCATGTTTTATAATTTATACATTAAAGAAGTCTGATTGACTGTACACCTTTTTTGAAGAAGAAGAAATGTAATCGTTATGGGATGAGCTATGTTATTTATTGTGAGGTCTCTTGCTTGTAAAGTAAAGCTTTTTTTCTTGTAAACTATAAATCCATTCCTTAGAGCCTAACCCTCCTCCCCAATTACAATTTTCAGCTCCTTATTTCTGCCAGTGTTAACTCTTTTCCATTTTAACAAAACTTTGCATGATAGTTTCAGTTACATTTTCTATTTATTGTGTTTCCTTCTTGCCAATTCTGTATATAAATACATGATCCCTCGGATATTTGTTTACAAGGAATCTTGACTGACCAAAAGGCGCTGTAAACTGAGTTAAGTATATATTTGAGGTGGAAAGAGGGAGAGCTTTAACAGAACCTCTTTCCCTGGCTATGTTCTCTGATTGTATCATGTAATAATGGGATCTCAAAATCCTGAACATTTATATTGTACTATGAGAATTCAAACCCAAAGATCGGATTATGAAGGGTTTTTTTAGTTGCTTTGTGGCTAAATGTAAAGAAAGCATTATTTTCTTTTTTTAAGAAAAAGAAGAAACACGAAAATACATTGTCATGAACATCAATGTTTTATTAGGTCTGTCCTCACAGATGGTCTGTTCCATTTTTCAAACATTCTTTTTGTTTCACATTCAAAATGTTAACAGAATATTATATCAAAGCTTTATCAGTTCAAGTTTCTTGCTTTTCATAATACTTTCTTTTTCTGAGGCAATTTTATATTTTCAAACATGACAAGTTATATATAAATTCATTTAAATATATAGTTTTGTACTTTTCTACCATGTAAATGTGCAATGTATATAAAAGTTATAATGTGTATTTGTAAATAATTATGAGTGAAAAAAAATAAAAAATGGATATCCTTTCCCCCAAACCTGTGTATATTGATTTCAATTATTGGTTGAGTTAAGCTGGTGGCCAAGAATATTCAGATTCAATATGATCTATGGTGACTAAACTGGAATAATTGTAGGATACCTATGTAATACACAGAAGGAAACGAAGATTTTGTGTGCTGAAAAATTGAGTTTGTAGTTAGTAGTTGTCTGGGAATGTGCTAAAAAATGTAGGTTCAATCATTTTTAATCTATCCTCATTACTCAATCTTGATGAGAGGAAAATTCTGCCCCATGGCATTTGTAAATACTACATTTAATGTAAAGGTATTTTTTATACTCTAAAGGACTCTAGCCCAACTTATTATGTTTTAACCATCTCATATTGAAACTAATAAGAATGAATATAGTATACAGGTTGGTTGTTGACTAAAGACTAGAGAAATCAAGGTTCTAAATCCAAACCACACAGGAATGTTGTAAGGATACAATCAAAGAGGACAGAATTATATATATTTCCCTGTTTCTTAGAGGAAGAAAAATACTGTATATAAATCAAATAAAACAATATTATTTGTGTTGGATTATACCTTTAAAATTTCATTGCAATTTTAAACTTCCTTCAGAGTCATAGAACTTACCTCTGTTTCATATAATCATGAGCTTCTATAGAGTGGTATTTTTCCAAAATGATAATTAAGTTTCTCTCTGACAGACACTAGAATCTTGAAATTGTAATTATACATTTAAGCCTTTTTATTGAGCAATTGCTCTTGCATATTTCTTACACATAACAATTCTATGAAAACCTAAAATAATAAATTAATTTCATTGTTCTTGATGCCCTACAGCTGAATGTATTCACTTATATTACTGAAAAGTATCTGCTTGAGATGGTATTATTTTTATATTTTATATTTAATCTATGATAGCTCACTCAAATGGACAAGCCACCATTATATCTTCATCATCACCATAATCATTTTAGCCATTGTCTATCTAGAAGAAGGCCTCTTCTGCTTGTTTCCAACAATACAGACCTTAACTTTCTTTTGCCAATTGGGCCCGCAATACTTGCTGATGTCAGTACATTTTACAATAATTAAAAAATCTAACTATATAAATTACTCCATTCAATTTTCACCTCTTTTTATCCTAGTGTGGACTAATTATTTTAGATATAATTGTGAAGAGATTTCTATAAAAAACATACTGTGGCCATGAATAAGAAACATAGGAAAGATCGCGCTGATTCATAGCAACATGTAATCCAGCATTATATCTCCCAGCTACAACCCACTGAATATCTCTGGAAAGCAAATAAAGAAAAATAAAAATTATTAATTTTTTTCCATTACTGTTGTCCAGGAGCTGATATTCATAAGCAAATGGTCTCTGAAATGTGAAGTCTGCATATACTGTAGTCAGTTCCATTTGGCTTTTTCAAAGCAATTAAGCTTATGATAATCATTACATTTATTACAGAATTCCTCAAATTTTGCAGTTTTTTTCTATCAGATTAATTCAGAGATGAGTTACTCATGGTTTGCCCATCATTTTGTAGTTCCAAGTGTTCCTTAAGACTTTCTGATACCATTTTTATTGGATTACCATTCTGCCACTTCTCCTTTATCAGGGAGATTGAAAGCAGATGATATTTTTGAGTACATTTTCTTTTTTAGAAATAGTGAAGGATGCTATTGGTGGTATTTTTTGAAGATCAGTCTGCACCCATCATTGGCTACTGACACTTCTGAAACAGCCTTATGGGAAGAACTCCCTTATGATGTCATCCTGGGAGAATTTTAAAACTGGACGTTTTTAAGAAGAGATTGGACAACCCTTTATCCGAAAAGGTATAAGATTTCCAGCTGGAGCAGGTGGTTGGACTAGAAGAATTTCAAGATCCCTTCCAACTCTGTTATTCTGTTATTCCTTTGGTATTTAGCTGAAGACAGGATGGGTCCAAAGAAAGTGAAGAAATACACATGCACCTCTTAGTCACCTGATAACTAAAAATAATGCAAGTACTTCACACTGTAGGAAACTCTTACAAGGTACATGAGGATGGGCAGAAAAAAAATGCAGGGTAATGATCTAAGTTGAATGAATGCTAGTGTGGATTCGATAAGCTATATAGCCATTAAAGTTTCCTCTCAGTGAATGATTTCTACCCCTTACTCAGTCATTCTCTCTTTCTCTTTCTCTTAGCCTTGCCTAGATCACTGGATTGTGGTGTGATTAAAAGGAAAAGAATCCATTCTGCATGCTGCTCTGGCTTCCTCAGATGAAAGAAGGAAAAAAAATGGCTCCAGAGATCTTTTCTCTTACCAAGAGATGCTATGTTGCAGGCTTCTCCAAGCTTATACCCATTAATATGATGAATTACAACTCCCCAAATCCCAAATGTATTTGACTACATATGACCATGTTGAGTGGCCATTTGGGGAGTTGTAATCCAACACATCTGGAGAATATCAAGTAGGGAAAACTGATTCCTTTCCCAGAAAGGATGTGAGGAAAAGATGAGGCTGCAACATTTGTTAAGATTCTTTGCAGATAAAATAGTTTGTATTTACTCTGGTTAGATGCCACTTGGACCAAGTCTAACTCCAACCAGGGCACTATCTTATAATGTTTATCTGGATTCCATTTAACCTAGTGAAGAAATAGACAGGGTTCTCTTCAGGGTATGAACTCAGTCACTCATGCCCCATTTGGGTTCCTTTAGACAGCAAGCATATATGTGGCTGGTTTCAGGAGATGATCAATGCTTCTTTGAAAAAAAGAAATGCGAACTGCCTTAAAAGAAGGCAAAGTCATGTCTTCTCCTGTTACTGCCACAAGGGCACAGTCTCTCAGTCCAGCTCCTTTATATAACTTCTGCCTAGTCTCCAATCTTCAACTTTAGGGAAATATTTTGGAGGCTATTGAAGGATATCAGAGGATCTTAGATAAAATGAATTATCTAGATCACCCCCATTCAAGATGCAGATCTGGGACCAAAGCTATGCTGGTTGCTCTAGTGGGTTAATTTTGTTAAGACCTGAAAGGAAGGACTACGTCTCTTTTGGTCTTGTTCATTGCTATTGACCATAATATTTCTCTGGACTCTCTGTAAGGTTTGGGGAATAAAAGACTTTTTTACAATGGGTCTGCTTCTTTCTGACTGTGCAGTTCCAGGCATTGTCATGGATGAGAGAAGTTGATCCTGTGATGATGTTGCAATATTTAACATGATACTTCTGAGAGAGGTCAAATACATCTCTATTATATCACCTTTCCAAGATCAGTTTGAGATGTAATGGAGATAGTTTCCTGTAAGCTGTGATGTACCAAATAAAATGATTTAACCTGGTCAAATCCCAAACAAGTTTAGATTGTTCTTATGAAAACATTTAGCACTCCAAATGATGGTTCTAGATAGGGTTATGCTTCCTCTGAAATAGCAACTCTTGAATTAAATGTTCTCACAGATCCACAGATTTCTCTAAGATTGCATATGGAATGGCCTAATGCCTCACTTAAGAGATAAAACTAAAGTGTTATCTAGTCCTTATCTGCTATGGTTTGAAAACCTTCTTTCCCCCCTTAAAATGCCAAGTTGAATAATTTGATAGATTTTAGATTTTGTTTTATAATTGCCTATATACACAGAGTAAGCAACATGCAAGCATACATAGTAAATTTCATAAACATGCAGTCACATTCACACACAAGTATGTTTATATTCTAAAGCTCTGTAGAGTAGAAAAACCTAATACTTAACATTAATGGCAATTAATGTATTAGTTTTTATTTCATTTATTCACTCTCCCATCAATAATCTGCCATCAATAAAGGAACATCTCAGTTTCTGCTGCTTAGCAGATGGAACACAAGGGATACAAGCTCTGCCCTTTTCAGGGTGCAAGCAATGTTGTCACATGAACATCAGAAGTGGGGCTGCATCATGACATTACATCTGCCTTCTTGCAGGTTTTGGTCCCACCTGCATGGACCTGCATTAGATAAAACACTATCTAATAATGCTTCTGCAATTTGTACTTCTCTCAGACCCAAAGTATCTGACAGTCAGCTGAAGAAAAAGTTGTTGAGGTTGTATATTGACCACTAATCTGAGACTGAATAGCATATACTGATTACTCTTGTAATCAAACAAGAGTAAAGGTGTGAAGTTGAGGGGGGGCACTTTATCACTAATATGGATTAAGTTTATTATACAATTTTTCACATGGTGTGCCTCATATTTCTTTGAAAAAAAGATTGAATACAGATGCAAAGTGAGCAGAGTCATTTCAATGCACTAATGGGACATGATTCTTTAATTTCCTTCAAGATTCAGAGCTTGTTTGCTTTTTAATTCCATTTCAGTATTTTACCCAGGTTCACATTTTTTTGTCTTAATACAGTGGGAATTCTGCTACTTGTTTGCAGCAGTCATGCCATGGAAATTTAGCAATATAGTCAGACAGGATCTGGAGAGAAGCAAAAACCTTTGCAAATAACTAATATTTGAAGGCAGATATCTAATTCAATTACAATTTGAACTCACATTTAACAGATTCATTCCTTCAAACCCAATGGACTGGCTAGTGAAATTGAGGACCCTTGAAAAATCTGATTAACAGTTAACTCTCTGATCAATGAAACTTCAATTGGCATACACCTTTTCTGGAAAATGAGGAAGTAAAACAGGATCCATTAGTAATCTCTTCCTCCACAATGGCATGTAATTATATTTCATAGAACTGCAACCAAAAACAAAGCATTTCATAATCATTACAGCAACTAAATCATAGAGCAATTGGTAGGTGAAGCTGTGGAGTTTGGAATGGTTGAGTCCCATTATGAAATCAAGTCTGCCACATGTTTAAAGAGATACCACTCTTTCAGAAATGCAAGGAATGTGTGAGACACTTATTCCTATGGGAGACTAGCTGAATGCATAAACAAGGCAGATTAAAGGAGGTAACAAAGCTGCAGATGAATTTAATATGAGGTGTCCATACTAAAATGTATAAACGTGTTAACCTGCCAACTGTTCCATGTTGCATCCATATTCATCCGGTAATTGCATGAATTTTGCTGGGGAAAACTAAAGAGTATTATGCTTTTAGATGCATTTTTAATATGTTGTTATACAATTGTCTGTAATGTCACAGCATGATATTTAAAGATACTTATATGAATATTGAAATAGGCAACATCAAATATAACAACGTGAAAGTGCCTAGCATTCCAAAACAATATTGTGCAGCTATTTCATCTGGACTTCTTTCTGGTAATAACAACAAAGACAGAGGAAAATAGGATTAAAAAATGAAAACTAAATACCTTGATGACAAAATTCTATGAAACTATAGCTGTTGCATCATGTATTAATGTTTGCTGAGGTGAACAGAAAATGCAATTCTCTTCAAAGTGGTTTGAGTTATTGAGTTACACTAACTGGAGGCTGGTGGAGAGCAAGAGTGCCTGGCTAAAGTCACCCAGTCGACTTCCATGCCTGAACCTGAATTCCAATATAAAATTTTCTTTTCTCTAGTCCTAGTCTAACATCATAATCATAAACTCCTACATTTAATACCAGTATCTATGGTATCATTTTTATTCAATGTTTTGTGTGTTACATGTTTTATAATATTTCATTAGGGAGATGTGCATAATGATTGTTAAAGAAACCTATTTTATTTCATGCATATGACAAATTATATCTTATTTAATATATTTTGTGCACAGTATTTTTATAAGAAGAAAAAAACAAGACTGGTCTACAACATACAATGTAAGAACTGTAACAACCACTAAGTAGGACAAAGAGGCAGAAGACTGACAGAATGCATCCATGAACACCAACTGGCAGTTGGATGACATGATGAACCTTCTTTAATTTCACAACATATAGACAGATTTAACCAGAGTTTCAGTTGGGAAAATGTGACACTCCAAGATCAGGCCAAGTCCAAAAATGTAAGAGAATTTCTAGAGCCTGGTACTCTGACAAATCAGTCAACAATAGGCACAGACACTAACAGCATATGTAAACTATGCAAAGGAGATAATCAACCAGCCCCAAAGAGAATAAGACTCCAGCACCTCTTCATCAGTAATCAGTACTCAGATCAGCATAGATTAAGTTCAAGGTCAACTTCAGACCAATGGTGGGATTCAATTTTTTTTACTACCAGTTCTGTGGGTGTGGTTTGATGGGCATTGCCAATTCTCCTAACTATTCAAAATTTCCGCTACCAGTTCTCCAGAACTTGTCAGAACCTGCTGAATACCACCTCTGCTCCTGACCAACAATCAATTAAACAATATCCCAATCAAGAAATTGCTAAAGAGCCATCAATAAACAGCCCAACCAAAGAATCTCTAAGACTGCCCCCACCCATTCACACAGACAAAGACACCAGAATATAAACTGACAGCAAACATAATACCTTACTAGTACTGATGATGTTACCTACTTAGGGTAATGAAATGTCTGCACAAAAACAAGGAAGCTCAGAGAGCACCAAGGACCCCTCATTTCAATCCTGAGCTACAAATATTCTCCTTTATTGGTACAGTATTTTTTGTCGTAGCTTTGAGTATTGTATTCATATATCATTTAAAGTACCAGTAAATAGAATCTATTCCCTTGGATGTAGATATCATAAAAAATCATGAATTAGCAGAAGTCACTGTGTTGTTCTTCACTGTAGAATTTCTAGCTTTACAGTCCCTGTTACAAAGTGTTTTGTTCGGAAAAACATGAGGTAGACCGGGTTCCAACAACAAAGTCTTTATTCTGAAATAGTCAGTGGACGGAACAGTTTGGCTGAAACTGCGGCAGCCTTTTATGCAGGCTAGCCTGCCGGCTTGTAGCCAATGGCAGCTGTTTGAATTTGC
>BHFT01036150.1:0-17226 GCA_004320025.1 Laticauda laticaudata | reverse complement strand
GCTTATTTTTATTAAACAATTCATAAGTCCTAACAATCTATCCTGAAAACATTTTATATACCGTATATTACTCGCATATAAAGCCGACTCGCATTATAAGCCGACCTGTTAAAAACTGCCCCAAAATGAGGATTTTTGAAAAAACTGGCATATAAGCCGACCCCCAAATACCATGGTGAACACGTTTTTTCCCCAAATTTGGGGGTCTGCTTATACGCGAATAAATCTGCTGCCGACTTCGCGCGATGAGAGCCAAGACCTCTCATTGCCTTCGGCAGCGCGCTACGCGCCAATGAGAGTCTTGGTCTTCATCGCCTTCGCGGGGCACCGACTAAGTCGACTGCCGACTTCGTGCAATGAGTGCCAAGACTTTGCATTGCCTTCGCCAGGCAGCGGCTTCGCACGATGCAGAGCCAAGAACTCTTCTCGCTTCACGGGCAGTGGCTTTCGCCGCCAATGAGAGTCCTTGCTCTCATCGCGCGAAGCCGCTGCTCGCGCGAAGGTGATGAAGTCTTGGCTCTCATTGGTGGAAGTCGGGCAGCCAATTTATTCGCGTATAAGCCGACCCCCAATTTGGGGAAAAAAAAAGCGTTTCTAAAGTCGGCTTATATGCGAGTATATACCGGTATGTAATATAATAATTTAAAAAAGAATACATCTTTATATATTGATTAGATTTCTAAATTCTAAATATCGATATAACTATATTTTGTATATAAGCATGATAGAAAAGGTACCCAAATTTACAGAATTGTTCATCCTCTTGTATCTCTAATTATCAAATATGTCAATCTACTCATCTTCAGCACATTTCCAGTATTTTCTTGATGAATTTCCTCCTGCCATGGTATTTCTCATTTTTCCAAATTTTTTAGCAAATAACAAATCCCAGCTGCTTTAACTACATTTACATTTACTTTAAGTTAATACATTTTACAATCAAAATATTTAAATCTTTGACTGTAATGTATTCAAGGTAGATTCCCAATAAAAAATATCTCTGGTTTTAAACTTTATATGCTTTTTAGTCATTTTTTCCAACCACGGTGGATTTTAGTCCAATATTTTTTGCTTGTTGCACAAGCTCACCATATAGGGTTAATATGAGCCATGGTATCTGATTGACATTTTCAATATTTTCGGATTTATTCTTTGAACATGTCTTTGTATATTATGTGTCGGGGGAAAATGCCACGTTGTAAAACAAACTCATACAAATTTTCTCTAAATGCTGTGACATTGTCATTTTATAATTTTGAGACCACCCAATTTTTGCGCCTTTTTCTCTAGATCAATCCCATATCCAAAAATTCTTTCCGCAAGTAATCAATAGTTTTCTTTAACTTGTTTTTCTTCTAGTTTAATTTCTAATAAATATCCATACAATTTTTTAATACCTTTTTATCATGTACCTGTCAAAATCTTATCTAAATCAGTTAATTTATTATAGAAAACCTTCTGTTTTAAAATGTTTTCACAACTTGAATGTATTTCCACGTAAGAAAAACCAATCAATCTTTATACCTTGTTCCTCCAGTTTTTGCATCAATTAAGTTCACCCTTTTCATTCAAAATTTCCCCATATCTAATTGTTTGTTCCTTCTTAATATGTTACTTAGGATTAAGAAGTAATTACTTCAATAGTCGATAACCAGACTGGAATTTTCAAAATAACATTGTCTTTTAAGTCTTCTCCCAATTTTAACCACACAGACTCCCGTATATGATGTCTTCGTAAAAATAACCCTGTATGTTCCCTTATTACCATAAAAAGGCATGCCACTCCCAACAACAAATCATGTGTTCTTCTAATGTCACAACAATCTAAGTATCCATTCCTTAGCCCATGTTCAAGTTTGTAGCTTGGTAGTTACAAACTCCCAATTAGGCAGACCAAATCCTCCTCTAATTCTAGCATCTTGTAAGAGTTTTACTTTATTGCTCGCTTTCTTACCTTTGCATATATATTTCAACCACAATTTTGTTATAATCTTCAAAGAGTCCTTTCAAGTCTATTGTTTGCTTTGAAACAAATATAGAA
Source organism: Laticauda laticaudata (assembly GCA_004320025.1). Classification (NCBI taxonomy): domain Eukaryota; kingdom Metazoa; phylum Chordata; class Lepidosauria; order Squamata; family Elapidae; genus Laticauda; species Laticauda laticaudata. The sequence goes on along the minus strand of BHFT01036150.1, from coordinate 15,185 downwards.
TTCTGAAATAAAGATATTATTTGATTGTTGAAATTCTCCCTATGTAGGTGCAATTGTAGGTTTTCCATTTTTCAAAGCTAGTTGCTTATCTAATTGTTAAGTTTAATGTAATTGTTCTCTTTTAATTGTACTTACATTCTGGCTGTCAAAATGTACCCCAGCTACTTAACCTTATTCAGTGACTTGAATTTTCAATGACACCTTGCCAATTCTTCTTTTGTCTTAGTAACATATTCTTTGTCAAATCTTTGCTTTATTTTATTTTCAAGCGGCCACCTTGCCATATGCCTCTATCTTTTCCAATAGTTTGTGCTGTTTTCTAGAGGACTTGCTTCAAATAAAGGCCAAGTCTCCGGCAAAAGCTTGCATTTAAATTCTTCCTTTTTTAATTTCAATATCCTTTTAGTTTTGTCTCTAATGTTTGCTTTTTAATACTTCAAAGTTAATATGCAATAGCAAAGGTTGAGTAGTGAATAAAAAAGGTTAGTGACAAGGTGAACCTTGTCTTGTACCTTTTCTTATATTGATAGACGTCTTTAATTCTCCCTCATATCATTCCTTGCTGTTTGCTGATAATAGTATGGCTTGTATTGCATGCAGTATATTTTCTGGCGAAGCCCATCTTTCCAATAATAATAACATGAAAATCTCCAGTTCACATTATCAAATGCCTGTATTGTGCATCTAATAAAAATATCTCAAAGCCATTTGTTTTTCGGGATTGAGCCTCAGTATATTCCAAAGTGTCAGTATTATCTCCATATTATCTTTTAATTTGTCTCTTTGGCAGAAATACATTTTGGTCAGAATGAAATAAAATTATTTAAATATTTTTGAAAGTCTCTCTGCCAATATTTGAAGCGAAGATTTATAATATGCATTTAATTAAAGAAATGGTCTATAATTCTTGATTTGTTAATGGATCAGTCTCTTCTTTTGGAATAAGTTACGTAGGCTTCTGGGACCATGTTTATAGGTATTTTCTTCTTAGAAACTTCATTCATGATTTTTGCTAGCAATGGGAGGTTCAACGATTCTTCTAATGTTTTAATAGATTCCTGCGGAAAGATGCATCGGGCCTGGTTGCCTTCCCATTTTTTGTTTCTTAGTGCTTCAGGTAACCTCCATCATGGTTATATTCGCTATTTCTAACCATTTTTTTAGTCTCTTTAGGTAATCTTAGGTAAGATTAGATTCTGTAAATAACTGTTTTTAACTCTTTGCCTCATCAAATATATCTGTTGTTGTGTAATAGTTTCCCATCAATGTCTCGAAATAATTTTCTTCTTCTCTTTATTGCCGTAGGCCAAACTGTGACCTTGATCATCTATTAACTTGCGGTATTTCCTTGATTCTTTTCCTTTTCTCAGGTTTGTATGCTTAGCCATCTACCTGGTTTGTTTGAATCCTCAAAATAAGTCCTGTTTGCAACTTCTAATTTTCTTGCTAATTCTCTTTCGCTATTAACTCATTTTATGTTTAATCGTATCCTGTTTTAGCTTAATGTCTTTTTTTCTGTGGCGTTTTCTGTAATTCTTTTTCGAGTCTTTTATACTCATCTTCTAAGCTTCCGTGGCTTGCCTTTCCTAATGTTCCTTTTCCTTGTGTAGTCTATTATTCAAGCCTCTACCATATGCCTGCATTGGTGTCCCATATGTTCTGAGGTTGAAGTATCTTCTTTTTTTAATTTCTCCAAAGAAAAAAAACCAATTCTCCCCCTTCTCCATCCACTGTATAAATCCTTCTCCTTCTAGAATGTATGATTTAATGTCCATCTCGATCTTCTTTTTTGTCCTTTCCATTTAATTGTCATTGAACTGTGATCTTGCCCAAGTACTTGTTTCGATACTTGTTTCTTTGAATATAGATATTATTCTGATTGAAACTAAATCATGTTATATCTGGACAACTGCTTAAATATCTATTTGAGTAAAAAGTGTATTGTTGCGTTTGTAACATCTTCGTTTCTCTCCAGTATATTCTTTTAAATTTAATTTCATCTATCATTTTAAAAAAGGATTTGGGGAGAGCTTCCCTATTTTTGCTTTGTTGTTGTTATATAAGTCTAGTTTATTTGTCTTACCAATCCATTGAAATCTTCCATCATAACGTATATTGACATAGTTCCAGTTCAATTATTGTCATGTGTAATTTTTTAATAAAATTCTTCATGTTTATCATTCGCGAGCGTAAAATTGCAATCAAAAGTGTTTTCGTATTATTGTCCATGATTTTCCACCATTAATACTCTTCCGTCTTCATCAGTATAAATCAATTTTGTGAAATGGTCTCTTTAATATATAAAACCGCTCCTCTTTTCTTACATTGAGCTCAAAGAAGTAATTTTTTCCCTAATTTTGGCTCTGGTATCAACAATTGTTTTCAATTGTTTTTTAATATTACTTCTTGTGGACAAATTATATCAAATTTTAGTTTCTCTAATCTGTGAAAAATTTAAAAATATAAAAAGTCCATTTATATTCATATGTGGTCAAGTTTTTTCTTCTTTCATAATTATGCTTATATTTAATGAGTTTGGCCAGCCTCTCATAGGATCTTGTTCACGTTTTCTTATAGTCGTCCACCGATCCACCATACTCTGCGCCTTTTTCAGTCTCCATTTGGTCGTCTGGAAATTCAAATTAGTGAAATCTCTTTTTCCTGCTTCCTTCTCCCCTCCTCGTCTCCTTCCAGAAAAATTCTGCCATAAAATAATTCGCTTTCGCCTCTTGATTGAGTCAATTTCTATGTCTCGTGTTCTTACCATGTAAACATTAACCCTTTCTGGGATTAGCCATCTATAATTCACCTCCTCTTTTTCAAATAGCATTTAGTCAAAAATTGATATTGTTCTCCTTCATCCTCTCTCACTCTTCTGGGTATTTGCTTTAAAACCACAATCTCCTTGCCTTTGTATTTCAGTGTTTGTCTCTCTTCACCACTTGTAATATTTTAAGTATAGCTATCTCACAAAGTATGAATGAACAAAATTATAGTCAAATTAATAATAATACTAGGATTTTCAATTTCTGATAATATGAGTTATTATGTAATGTAACTGTAATTGAGACTATGAAATCGATGCACAAATATTTGTAAACTAACCGACACACTGTTTGTACACTTACGGAAGAAAGTTGGATGTTTTTATGTTTTGTTTGTTTTTGTTTGTCCTTAAAAAGCAATAAAACTTCACCAAAAAAAAAAACACAGTTCAAAACAAATAGTGTGTTAAAAACATTAAGTGTGAGAACCAATTTAACTAGATCAAGCAATATGCTATTTTGCTTTACAGCAGCCATCATAAACAATTACCTGCTCAAAATCCAACTTCATGATGGCCTTCTGTAGATATCTCACTCCACCATGGATCAATTTAGTACTTCTGCTGCTAGTCCCTGATCCGAAATCATCCCGTTCTACAAGAGCTGTGCTGAGGCCTGCATAACCAGAAGACCAAATTAACTTCTTAAATTATACAAGACCCTTCTCTAGGGTGCAGACAAACATAGAAAAATAACTGCTCCGAAGATTGTATTCAAAATATATAATGTCATCTTTTTGGCAGTGAAGTGTGGCATTCTTTTCAGGGAAATATTTTGACTTTAGTCATAAATACTGGAGACATGAAAATGATTGAAGAAGGAAATTGAGAGTTCATAAAACCTTTCCCCTTCTCATTAATATACAAGGACAATTAAAAAATTTAGATAAGTGATTCTAATGAAGTTAAGCTAATGCAGGTCAGAAGAAAAGTTCAGGCCTAGACATAGTTATCACATTATTTTCCAACTCTTGATATTGGTACACATGAGAACAAATTAAACAAAGTAATTAATCATAATCAAATGATTAGTATTATTAATGGTCTTTTAAATTTGCACGTTTTTTTAACAGAACAACAATACATGAATCTATATATAATCTGTATATCCATAGAAAAAAATTAAAAAATCAATATTGAGTTATACCTTTAATTAGAGTCACTCAATTCAGAGGAGAGTGTAAGCTTTCAAGTTCTTCAGAACTTTTCACCAGGTAGAAAATTATAAAAGTAGAACAGGAGGTGGATAGAAGATTAATGGGCTTTGGGGAGGTTGCAACTAATTCATATTTTGTCCTAAATGAAAACTGTAATGTAATACTGATAACATCTCCTCTCTAACTAATGTGTTCAAGTATACAATCACTACCTTGAGACTGACTTTGAACTCCATACCTTATTATTAATTTTCAGACTTTTTTCTCCTGTCCTTTCTACTGTTTTGTAAAATATAACCACATGCAAAGTAAATGCAGTAAAATAAACACCTACAGAACACCTGAAATGAAATTCCTTTTTGGAGGAGGAGGGGAAATCACATCTAATAACAATCTAATTATGTTCGACTGCTATTTTATGGAGCTGCAGTGGCACAGTGGTTAGAATGCAATATTGCAGGCTACTTCTGCTGACTGGTGGCTGCAAGCAGTTTGGCAGTTTGAGTTTCAACAGGCTCAAGGCTGACTCAGCCTTCCATCCTTCCAAGGTCGGCAAAATGAGTAGCTGGATTGTTGGGAGCAATAGGCTGACCCTGTAAACCTCTTAGAGAGGACTGTAAAACACTGTGAAGCAATATATAAGTCTAAGTGCTATTTTCAAAACTGAATAAAGTAACAATGCTAATGTCACAACCACTGTCAATGTACTTTCCAATGTGGCAATCATTTATACAAAGCCACTTAAGGAAGAAAACAGGAAGAATGAAAGCAAGTACTGCAAGATTTTAACAGAGGGTGGAAAAGGAGTAACATGATTCTGCAGATACAAGGAGGAAGTGTAAACTATCAGTCCTCTGCTGCTCTCCTTTAGCTTTCATTACCTTAAAGATTCCACTATACTTTATTACAGTACAAACAGCCTCATTAGCCTCTCTTGGTTGCCCTAAACTTTCATGTCCTTAAAAAAAAAACTAATTATTCCCGGTAACTTTAGAAGATCAGAGCAATTTATTTTTGTCAAATGTGACTGAAGATTAATGGATACAATCAGGAATAATTTGGCACGAACGTATCAAAGACAAAGAAAACAGAATTTGCGAAGTGAAGCATCAAACTTAATATGAGAGCAAATCCCATGAATGAAGAGCAACAATATACAATTCATTAACCAAATGCCTATGATTATTTCACATTTCAGAAAACTAGTGATACAAATCAACAAATGTACTACAAAAACGATAGAGACTGACTTCAACTTTGGTTTTCCTATATATATCTCCATCGTCCGCTACATCCAATCCTACCATAAACATTGAAAATATTTGATTATGAAACCAAAATCATATCCTTGCAATAAATACACAGTGGAAGAACAAATCCCAAGGAAGTTGCCAAAGAAGATAACCTACATAAACTACAGGTACTTCCTCTCTTTCTAAATCTAGCAAAATTTGGCCAGAAATAATACAACTGAAATTATGCAAAACAAAATAAGATGCCTGAGTCCCTTATTTTGAGATATATACACTCCAAAATGTCATACTGGTGGCTAATGCAGCTAATCCTTCAGCAGAATTGGGGATTTGAAAAATTTGAAACAAAATAAAAACTTAAATAGGAGTTAAGGAAGAAAGAAAACATAGCTGAAGCTAGGCCCATTAAATTTATTAACAAAAAACCCATGTATGTAAAAATAGAATGGATTATAAAACTTGAAATTAAATATATAAAGGTTAGTACTTTTCCCTCCAAATCATGTCAACACTTTTTATATGGCCAAAACCACACGTGATTACTAGTTAATTAAAAGTCATTATAATCCAGAGTTGCCATATACAGAAAAATAGACTAAAATGTACTGGTATAAATAAAAAATGGTTTAGAATTTTTTTCTTACTTTTTTTTTTACAATAACAGTTTTTAAAAAGGTTTGCACATCACATAAAACTATATTTTGTACAACTATGGTTTAATGAATGTAAGTCGACTGATTTTTCCACAATATACTGAGCAAATTCAATGACAATACATCTTAGGTAAGTGGAACATGTGATTCCAATGATTTAAAAAAGATAAATTGTCATATTCAATAGTCAAAATAAATCTCTGGACCTGGGGTTCTATATATGCCAGTGGTGGCTAACCTATTTCGGCTCCCATGCCAATAATTGCATGTATGCTCCTGAGCTTATGCTCGTGAGCCAGCACGCAGAAGGCAATGCATGCTGGGGCCCCAAACACCTCCTGAGCATGTGCGCGCAATCCCTCCACTGCGCACTGCACCTCTGTGCATGCATGCACTATCGCCCCGCCATGTGCTGTGTGTCTACGCAAGGACATGCAATCCCCCTGCCACACATCTGCCCCTGCACATGCGATTCCCTCACTGCACAGTGTGCCTGTGCGCTGCATATCTATGCACGCGCGCTGCGTGTCTCTGCACCTGTGTGATTCCCCGCCACGAGCCATGCATCTCTGCACATGCGCATGATTCCCCTNGCCTGTGCGCTGCATATCTATGCATGCGCGCTGCGTGTCTCTGCACCTGTGTGATTCCCCGCCACGAGCCATGCATCTCTGCACATGCGCATGATTCCCCTGTACTCCATCCATCTCCACATGTGTGCACGATTCCGTCACGCGTGTCTACACATTCGTGAGTGCCCCCCTCATGCATGCTGCGTGTCTCTGCACATGCGTGTATATCTCCCGTGCCCCTGCCGCCCCCGCACATGTGTGCCAGATACCCAACAATCAGCGCACACCCATGTGCAGTGGGGCTCTTCCAGGCGAGCTCTTGCGTGCTGGCAGAGATGGCTCAGCAAGTCACTTCTGGCATAGGTGCCTAGGTTCACCAACACGGATATATGCCATTCATAACATCTGCACAAGCTGACAGATCTTGAGGTTTTAGTAAAGAAGTAGATCCCATAATCTAAAGACAATACCCAATTTAATTTTTCTCACTCAAAAATGACTTTCCTCTTCTTTCTCATTTGCTCTTCCAACCCTGCCTAGTTATCCTTATCAATAGATTTCAATATATGAAATTTATTTATCATATCAGCATTACCATTACACATACAACTGGTTCTCAACTTACAATAGTTAATTTAGTGACCATTCAAAGTTACAATGGCACTGAATGGTCTTATGACCCTTTTTTATACTTGTGACCGTTGTAGCATCCGCATGGTGATGTGATTTACATTCAGATGCTTGGTTGACTCACATTTATAACAGTTGTAGTGTCCGGGAGTCATGTGATTCCCTTTTGTGACCTTCTGACAAGCAAAGTCAATGGGGAAATCAGGCTTACTTAACAATCGTGTTAGTAATTTAAGAACTGCACTGATTCACTTAACAAAGAAAAACTGTAAAATGGGACAAAACTCACTTAACAAATTTCTCACTTAGCAACATAAAGTTTGGGCTCAAATATGGCCATAAATTGAGGACTACCTGTACTGCAAGTTTTGACTAGTTAAGAATTATGGGAATTTTAAAAAGACAATTCACAACTAGAAAGGCAGAAGTTCTTTAGGACTTATAAGGAAAGTGGCTGTGCTGTCCCAGCCAGTCTATGGGAATTGGATAGTTACTTAGGAATTATGAGCTGTCCCCTTAAGGGAATGCATCATGGTAAACGTAGTTAAAGGTATCCTGGGAAATGTAGTTCATGTCACGTGACATCTATAATCCTGATTGGTCACTAAATTGACCCTTGATGGGTTGGGGGAGTTTTCCTCACTTTTGCCTGAACTCCCTAACTCATGGGAGCTGCTTTCTATCACTACGAGATGGGTCAGGAGATAACCATCTTTTACTACAAGGCAGGTATACAAAGGATTGGTCATTAAAGAAGAACTTCATCACAAATGTGAGTTGTGAGGATTCCTGATGAACCAATAAATGTACTTTGTTATGGACGTCTTGTTATCTATCTGCATCTGTACAGTTTATAAATCCATCTCTGTACAGGATACAGAAAAGTGGCTTAGCAAAGAATAGCCATAAAATAAGTCATAAAATGAAGCACAAGCTGCCCACACAGCTAAGATGAGATAGATATATTGGACGATGACATTAAAAATTAAAGGAATAGTAGAAAGCCCAGCAAATCAAAGAGAAAATCTCAAATGCTCAAATTATATTCATTTCATCTTTTAAACAAAAGGCACTTTGTTGAATTCTCCATGCTTAGAAACTATGCTTCTGGAATATATCAAAAGACATGAGCCTCTTAAGTTTTCAGAACTGAGAACTGTGATGTTAGCAACTTATCTGTATCATGATCCAAGACATCATTTTAAAATGCCTCAGGCCTATCACAGGCATCACATGGATTGAATGACAAAGGGGGGGGGGGAAGAGAGAGAAGAGAAAGAGAGAAGAGAGAGAACATTTTTATGGCCTTATGTAATAAAAGAACTGCAGCAATTAAATCCCAGCTCTGTTAATCTTTTTTTAAACACTGTATTACAAATAAAAAGCCCCTAAACCTATAAATATAATTTAAAAGATTCAGTAAAAAATACAAACCAACAACAATAAGTGTGAAAAAATACAATAAAAATAAAAGCAGAAAAAAGTGAAAGGAAAAGCAACAAATTTAGACAGAATGAATCTACTTTTAATGTAAAAACATATTCCTAACTCTGGGACATATGGATGCCTAGGCACAACAAAAGTGACTTCTATAGTGATGGGAATCTCTTACCTCTTGTAACAGCGTCTAAGGCACAACCACTTCCTGTGGCACCGCCCCCTATGATAAGAACATCAAATTCTGAAGTTTCTCTCAAAGACTGGAAATGATTCTCTCTAGCCGGAAGGGAGTTTAGTATTGGTACAAGTTTGCATTCTGAAGCTTCCACAGTTGCAAGATGACCCTGAAAAAATAAATTGTCAAGAAGGGAGGGAGGGAGGGAGGAAATTGGGCATAATTTAATATTGATTTATAAAGAGCAGCACTATTTTCCCCAAATCCTTGCTCATCATTAATAACAACACAAAAGATTCATGTCAGAAGAGTATTGAAATAAAATAATCCCCAAATATTATTACAATATTAAGAACTATTATCATCATCATTATCGAATATCCCAGCATGCCCATTATTTTTCCTAAAACCACACAAGACTTTTTAATGAAAGTGTCTTTAAATACAAATCAATAGAAGTTATAACTCTAGTTATTAACTGAAAAATCTCTATTACTAATACCATCACTACAGTATGATATGATGTTTATAGAATTGCTTTGTCATCAAACATAAATCTATATTAAAAAACAATACCGTGAGCACTCCATAAAAGCACACAATTTTTACAACCATGACCCCCATTTATTTCACTAATCTGGCAGATAATAAACTACCAGAAAGCTCTCACATTTTGTTGAGGTTTTAAGCAGGATCCATTGAACCAGATCTCCACCCTAAAAAACTACTTTTCCCCAATGTATTACAGTGCCAATTCTGAGGAGGGCAAAACCAAAATGTACTGGTAACTTACAAGGAGAACACACACACTCCCTTCTAACCCTGCTGGAGCAGGTGATTGGACTGGAATAGATATTATCTTTCTCCTCCCTCCCTCCCTCCTTCTTTATTTCTTTTTCTTTCTGTCCCTTCCTTCCAATCCCCCCCTTTCTTTGTCCCCTCTTCTTTCTTTCCTTTTCTCTTTCTCTTCTTCCTTCTCATTTCTCTCTCTCTCACTTTCCCCTCTCTTTCCGGCTCACCTCATTGACTTCATGCACTGCCCAAGGACTTGCTTGGGCAGGTGCCTCCAGTGCAAGGGGCTCAATGGAGTAAACACAGCGGCGGCGACGGGATGTTTGAAAAGGAGAGCAAAGCCACTCTAGTTTTGCTCTCCTTTCCCAACGCTGCGTTCAGGGTGATGTCCCGCCGTCCTGAACACAGCGGTGGAAAGTTTGAAAAGGAGAGCAAAGCCACTGTGGCTTTGCTCTCCTATTCCCAATGCTGCATTTGGGGCAACAACCCGCCACCCAACACTGTGTTCGGGGTGGAACTCCTTGCACCAGAGTATGCAAGTCAATGGGACGATCCTGCAGGGCCTGGCCTCGAATGTGGCAGCGGTGAGATTATTTCTCACCCTTGAATTGTGCCCTGCTGCTCCCCTCCAGCCGCCTCCTAGCGCCTCCCTGCCGGCCCCCTTGCCTCTCAGTGCCCCCCTAAGGCATCCCACTGCCCCCCAGGGGGCAGTACCACCCACTTTGGGAACCACTGCCCTAGATCATGTTTTTTACCTTATCCTTTTATGAAGAATGTTATAATTTAATTTGGAATATATTTTCCACATTCTTCCAAAATGGTGGAAAACAGAAAAACATATCATAAAAAGGAATTGTACCTTTGCTGACTAAATTTTGCTAATTATTTGCCAAGTCACAGATGTATATGATTTTGAAATAGTCCAATCTGTTTTTTTAATCCTGTATACTGAATATGACTGTCAAGCATAGAGAAGGTTATTAAAAAATATTGGGAACAGGTGGTAAAACACATTTCTGGAACATTAAAAGATCCAGATTACCAAGCCAACTGATCCTTCTGATACTGTTTTCCTTTAATACCATATGAAGAACAACATTCACTTGTAGAAGAAAATAAGTCACAGAACCTTAACTGTAGAAATAATACTTTCTTGGGAGTAAATCTCACTGCATAAAATAGAATTGACTCCCATTGCATTCTACTGAGGAATTAGATCACTCTTATAAAGGAGAGAGAAAATTCCTCAAGTTCTGATACCCCAATTGAAATGGAAAATTCATTCAAAGAAAAATGACTCTTTGATTTTTTTAAAAAACACAACTCACAGAATAAACCATACTTGATTTGGTTCATATGCCAGAACCAAATTATCCTAAGTATTTGTTGAATATATGAAACCAGTCCATTTTTGTCTTCTTCTATAGGAGATTCCACTCTAATTGCAGCATCTTTACAATAATAGCACAGCTTAGTGTTAGTACTAAGAAAACCTTTGGAGGGACTATGGACCTATCTTAATTCTTCTGCCAAACTGCATCTCCAAATATACTGCACTGTGGGGAATGCTGATATAGCTATATCTCCTCATGACGATAGCAAAAAGGACATGGCTGGGCAGACACCTCCTGCTGCACTTTGCTGGCCAAAACAGGTCGCAGAAGGGCCTCATGCAGCCCCCCCGCCCCCCGCACCTTGTTTTCAGCCTCCATGGCTTCCTGCAACACTCTGCTGGCCAAAGACTTTTCTGGCCAGCAGAGTGTTGTTGGAGGCCAAAAACAGGCCGCAGGGGGTGCATTTGGCCTCCACACAGCCTGTTTGGCCAACAGAGGCACTGCAGGCTAGTCATTTCATATTTCCAGGCCGGCCCGATGGATGAGATTTAAGCACCCCGTAGGTTGGATGGGCCACGGGCCTTGAGTTTGATACTCTTGCCTTAGAATATGGTATACGACTCATATGCTATGAAAAGGTTTCAGAACAGAAACTTTAACATGTGTAATATAAGTGCAGCATCTCCTTAAATCAACCACGTCTTTTTTCAAGCCTCTGCATGAGACATAGCTGTTTTAAAGACTATGATGCTTATGTACATCAGAACCTATCTTCCAAGTCAGTTTTGAAAGATGTGCAGCCATATAAGAAGTTTTATTTTTTGCCACATCTGCACTATCCTACACTTGTAAGTATACTGACTAAGGAAAACCAGTCTAGTCCAATGGTTTAAGCACCAGGTTAGAAATCAGGAGATTGTGAATTTTAGACCTGCATTATGCCTAAAAGCCAACTGGGTGACATTAGGCGAGTCACTCTCAGCCTACCAGTCGGTTAGTCAATTCTTGTCGAAACCAATGGATTAAAAAAAAGCACGCCCTGAATTTATGGGAAAAATCTAGGAAGAAAAAAGAAATAAAAAGTATAATGACTAAGATGTTGCTTGCTGTGATTTTTTTTTTTCAAAAAAACAATTGAAATTATTATATATCAAAAGCTAACAGCTTACAAAAGAATGAATGAGACTGCAAAATAGCAACAATTAGCACTAGCTATTGTATCAGTGTGCAAACTAATATTAGAGATGTAAAACTATTTTTTTAGTTTTCTGGGTCTTCATATAATTGTATTGCTTTAGGTTCTGAATACACATTATGAAAATGTGCTTTTGCTGTCTTAATTAAAACAAACTTGCCATTTTATAGCTACAAAGATATATCCTGCACAAATTTACAGTTTGTAAAATTCAGTGTTTCATCACGTGCATGATCACAGAACACATTTTATTGCGAGAAGATGTATGCAAAAGTAAAACATGAGTTATATGTATTCAGTATATTTCTATAGATTATTAGTTTCTATGATTCACTGTAAATTCATGTTCTACTTTGAAACTAACTCTGAAAAAAGTAAAATAAATTCTTAACTAGGCAGTCACATGTTTATTCAGAAGTCAGCCCAAGAAAGCACAGGCGTATATCTGCTAAGTGGGTCAAGTCCACACCCTCAAACTTCTATTATTGTCTGAGTGTTGTTGCTGTTATAAACACAGCAGTGAAACAAACACACAATGTTTACATTACTTTTTTAGATCAATCTCTATGCTGAATTTCAGCATATGAAAGCAATTATGAAGGTCAATATTAAAAATAATCTAAGAGTAAAAATATTTTAGAAAGAACAAAAACTCATGTTCACTTGAAAATGGAATTGAAAATCTGATAAGATGTACTTTCCTACGCCCATTTAAACAAATGCTACCGGAAGTCTCTTTCAGATTACTCTTTTTATTATGTGAAAGTCAAGGATTAAGCAAACAAATGTGGACAAAGATCACTTAAACAAGTTTGTTAAATGCCTAAATATGAGCTACTTCAGTAGAAGCCAGCAGTGTCCTGCAGCTGTCAAAAAAGCCAACACAATTCTAGGCTGCATTAACAGAGGCACAGAATCAAGATCACATGAAGTATTAATACCACTTTAAAATGCCTTGGTAAGACCACACTTGGCATAGTGCATCCAGTTTTGGTCATCACAATGTAAAAATAATGTTGAAACTCTAGAAAGAGTCAGCAACAAAGATGATTAGGGGACTTGAGGTTAAACATAATAAAGATATAAAATATCTATATAAAGAACGGTTGCTGGAATTGGGTATGTCTAGTTTAATGAAAAGAAAGACTAGGGGTGACATGATAGCAGTATCTCAGGGATTGCCTCAGAGAAGGAGTCAAGCTATTCTCCAAACCACCTGAAGGCAGGGCAAGAAGCAATGTATTGAAATTAATCAAGGAGAGAAGCAACCTAGAATTAAGGAGAAAGTTCCTAAGAGTTAGAACACCTTGCCTCCAGAAGCTGTGAATGTTTCAACACTGAAGTTTTTGAGAAGAGATTGGACCACCATTTGTATGAAATGGTATAGGGTTTCCTGAGGGGGGGTTGGACCAGAAGGCCTTCCAACTCTGTTATTTTCTGTTCTGTTTTGTAAATCCTCTGTTTTTAAGCTTTTGCTTAAAGCACCAGCATAAGGCTCTCATCCAAAGTTTTTCACTTAAAAATATAATAAAAGTTTTAGAAACTTCGTTTTCCTGTCTTCAAGGCTGCTTTGGCAAAGGCTAACACCAATGACTTCCGAAAAATGCAGACAGAACAGCTTGCTGCTGAAAGCTTACTAGTTGTACAGTAAATTAGATGTTTCTAGAAGATGGAATATACAATTGGCCCAAATGTTAATTGGCTTACGGCTTCTCTTAGCATAGGTGAGTGTTGAAAAGACTTGCTTAAAAAAATAATAGAGCCAATTAAAGCCTCCTTGGGCCTCCTTCTCTCTTGCTACATTTACCACATTCCTCCACATGACTGACAGGCATAATAATAAAGGTGGTTCTGCCCCACAATTAGATATGTCAACAGGACATACAAGCCATCTTCTTGAGCAAAAATCCTTCCACTTGGTATCACCTGTTGGGTATGGGCAGACAACAGCTACAAGGGAAACAACACTACACAAATGGTGGAAAACTCAGAATAAAAGAAAAACACAGAATTTCACTTATTCTCTTGACATTTTTACTTTCTCTGGATATTCCATGGTTTCACAGAATACTTTTCCTGTTAACAGTGAATAATTATTAGGAAACTCAAAAGTCTCAGATTTGAAATCTGAAATACAGGGGGGGAGTTGTTACTAATGCATACTACTATGCTCCTTTTCCAGCCTTTAGTCATATTTTTCAACTCTATATTAAGACTCTTAAGACAAATATTATGGGCTGTATCAAATTCCTCTTATATTCAATTTTAGGAAAAAATTAGTATCTTCACAGCATTCCTTATATTTAAGCTTTTGTATGTGTGCATGCATTCTCATGCACACCTTCAAGCCATAACTGACTCCTGACAAACTGCCTGGATATAAGTCCTTGCAGTATTTATTTATTTTTTAATATAAATTTTATTTGGGTTTTCACAAAAACATAATACAAATAAAACATCTTTTTTTGAGAATAGCATGATCCCGGGTTATCACTTCTCCATATAGACACAAATTCAATTTCATATTCATCTTTGTGTTCTATTCCATGTCTTATTACTATTTTAACATTTTCTCCATAATTCTTCCCCCTCCTTGGTTTTCTCAACTTTATATTTAATTATCTCATATCTAAATTAAATTATATAACTTTTTCAAAGTTTCAATGTCTTTCTAATCATTATATTTATACTTTTGTCTGTCCTACTTCAATTTCATATTATCTTTTCTCATTAAACAAATTTTCCCCTGTAATTACTAATTGGAGTATGACACCTTTATATCTTTTAATTTTATCCATTCAACTCTTATTTAAACTTCAATTTATGCCTTGAGAATTGTAACATTCAATTCAATATAGTACATAACTTCCAATCGAATTCTGCTTGGTACATTCTTAAAATACACACTATGTTCTTATAGTATATAGTTCATATATATATATATATGTGTGTGTGTGTGTGTGTGTGTGTGTGTGTATCTTTGGTTATTCGGGTTTTCTCTTTTTTTTTCTTTTATTTGATTAACCAAAGATCCACATATAAATACCTGCGAAAACCTCAGAAAACATATAGACACGCACACCCCCCCAAAACAGTAGTAAATAAAACACTCATTCCATTCCAATTCAATTCTATCATTAGTATTAGTTACAATCTTAAT
>BHFT01036144.1:0-10677 GCA_004320025.1 Laticauda laticaudata | reverse complement strand
AATAGTATAAGATATGGAATAGAACATAAAAAGGAGCATGAAATTGAGTTTTGTGTCTGTATAAAGAAGTTCAACCCAGGACCATGCTATTTTCAGGAAAGATGTTTTACTTGTATTTTGTATGTGTGAAAACCCAAATAAAACTTTATTTAAAAAAAAAAAGGCTTGGTTGGGACTAGAATAATACTAAGAAAAAATATTATCTACAGAACAAACCTGTAGTTCACATCTGGAAATTAAAAAAAAAACATCCTGGAAGAATGTTGGTTTCTTGGGAGAAACAACATAAACATGATTTAGCCTCCTCTTCCTCCTCCTCCTCCCCCACCCCATGCTCTGACATGCTTTCTTTAACAAAGATTTGGGGAAAGTATTTATCTGAAGGATTCCTGCAATGCGAGAATTGATTGATTATGTCCTGATTGATTATGTCTGATTGAGTCATTGTTGCTCACAGCAGTCTGAATAGCAACAGACATAAAGATGCTTAACTGACTATAGTAATGGGTGGCTTTCCCTGATGTCCTCTATTTTCTGATTATTCTTTGAGGATAAAGATGGCAGCTTTATTATGTCTGGCTTGGTTTGTTTCCTAAACAAACAAAGAAACAAAGAAAACTAACTATGTTGATCAGCGCAGTGTTTCTTAAGACTCTCCCCCCAAAATAAAAATTTATAACACTTCATCAATCTTTCATGTTTTTTTCCACTTCAGAAAAGGAGAAAGATAATCTACAAAGACATTTGCAAGCCAATTGTTCATGTTGTTACCGGTTGACAATGCTGCATCAATCTTTATCTCCAAACACTTGTTTTTGTGAAATGCAGATGAATTCACTCAGGTAAATACTCCTTGAGCTATCTTTTAAATTTGAAAACAAAGCTAAAATTGTTTAGCAATGCTCTGTTTTCTTCCAATGAGCTTATCAGTTTTCCTCTCTATGGGACTCAATGAATGAAAGAACAGAGAACATTGGGTGTTACATGAACAGAAAACATGCTTGTAGGGAAAAGTATTGAAAAGGAAAAGAAAAACCACAGAAACAGAACGATAGGAAATTACACAACCCTCTGTCATTTTCTCAGATGCAAAATCTCACCTATTGTGACTAAGTATTCTGTTTTCTTGGTATGAGTTAATATTAATATTTCTTCTTGTAAATGCTTTTGACCTATGAATCATTTAAAAAAAAAACCATGGGAATTTTGTTTCTTAAGAAATAAAGCAACCTTGAGGAAAAGAGAGTAGGGTTTGTAACAGAAATAGTGGAGGAGCTATCCAAACACAATATTTAAAAAGACTGAGCAAGGGATGGAGTTTAAGGGAAGGCTGATCCACAAAAGAGAATGATGTTAACAGAAAAATAGCGAAATACATTCTGGAAGGATCAAAAGTAATCTTTCTTCATTGATCTGATGTTTGTGCTCTCATCTTCTGTCTCATTTTACACACTTGTGATATACTTTGCACATTTGTGCTTCATTTTGTACATTTGTGTCTTACTGTAATGTTGCACACATACACTGTGACACAAAGTTTACAATAACGAGCATAAATCAGAGATCTATTCTTTTTATCTTCTTTTTGTAAGTATCACACCAACCTGTAAGAAGAAATACGCAATTGTGTTATAAAAATGCATTTCAGTTTTCTAATACTTTGAGTGGCTCATTAAGCTCTGCTTTTCAATATGAGAAAATGAGATACTTTGAAAGATGATCTGAAGCTGCCATTAAAACAACCAGATCTTTTTTTTAACATTAGGAATTTATGTTCAGTTTGAAAAACAAACTAATATCCAACAAATCCAAATGGAACCTCTTTTATGACAATATATCATTTTGAAGGATCCATCGTCTGATATTGTTTTTAAGTTCATACTTCCAGAAAGTCAACCAGAAATAAATCAGACGTGTTCCCTAGAAACTCAATTTATTTTTCCACATGAATAAGACATTATTCCAGTTCATGTTTCTCCCACTGATTTTTTTTTAATCCACAAACAAAAGCTGTAATGTTGGGAAATCTGCTAATAAAACCAACCACCCTTCCCCAAACTTCTTCACTATTTTATACTACTTTGTACTTGCTAAGTCTCCCGATGAGTATACTTGGAAGTTCTCATGGAGTCTAGGACAATTTGTATGGCCAAACTACCATGGCCAATTCATCATGGCCAACTTATCACAGGACATCTCTCCATGGGACAACTCACTGCGGGACAATTCAATGCTGTATTTAATTTCATTCACTTAATTTTATTATCAGTGATTTTCATCAAAATGATAGTAACTCTTGTATTTCTGGATCGACTTTCTTTCTTTTATTGAAATTAATTTAACTTTTGTATTTTTTGTATTTGTTGAATTGTCTTGTGGTGATTTGGGCAGGGTGAGTTGGACACAATGAGTTATCCTGTGGTGAGTTGGCCATGCTGACTTGGCTGTAGCGAGTTGGCTGTGGTCAGTTGTCCCATTCTGTTCTGTTGGATGTCTGTGGGATAGGGATAAGCAGCAGCAAATGATAAATTAGGATAGTAGTGTTGTAACATGTGACATAAGCTCCCTATCTTTAGAGGTCTGTTGCAATACCGATTGCAGGTATATAAGGGACAATACTTGTGTGGCAACTGTGCAATGCTCTTTTTGTCTTGATAAAACTCTTGGGTTTTTGACAGATACTTATGTTTAAGAATTCTACCACTGTAATACAGAAATGCTGCTCACCTCTCTTGCCACTCTCCACCCCCCAACGCCTTTAAACTATTTTGATTAATTCAGAGTTCAGAGAAATTTGAAAATCTGCAACCTTATAATACTTCAGTTGGTTAATAAAACTGTTGTGAAGACAGCAACTTTCTTCAGTTGAACTTGGTGACTGCATGAATTACTACACAGTTTTCTTGGGGGCAACATGGACATGATTTATTGTTGCTTTCAACCAGGATGTTTCTTTTTTTACAGTCAAGCCTGCGGTCCTTTGTTTCATCTAATTAGTAACCAGCGTTGACCCTACTTAGCTTTTTCAATATCAACCACAGTTTCTAACCACTGCCAGCTGCCTTTTTTTTCCTTATAGCCAACCTAACTTATTCTAACTTCATAAGTATTTATACATATTCCCTTGTAAGCTTGTTAATGCAAATTACCCTTCATTTTTACACACGTTTCTTAGATATACATTTAAAATCTACTTTTCAATGTTATTTATTTGCATAATGTTTACAATTATGATTGTTGTATGCATTTTAACAGTAATAAAAATATTTTTAATGTAAAGCAGAATACATTCTTTTCCAAAACCTACTGTTGCAGACAAAATGGGTTTTTAACATAGATTTTCAATCAGAAAAAGATGGATGTTAGTAAACTTTATTCAATGCCTGCCTATGTAGTGGATGCTGCTAACGTGACAGTTTCTATGTTGGTAAATTGTGTAAATCTCCTCTGGAAATATGTGGTCAATATGCTCTACATTTGAATGTGCTCATTGTTGCAGAAGGTCAAATTCTGAAAAAAAATCTTCAATGAAGGCTGAGGTTCTCATCACTGAGAACCTTATCTTCTACCGAGACTCCACGTCAAAGCTGTCTGAAATGGCTTTCTTCTTTTGGATCAACCTATTCCATCTAGAGACCATCGTGTTCCTACGACATTTTCAGAGGTTTGTGAGTCTGTGGATCTTTGGGAAGGTATTCAGAAATGTGTAACAAATTGACAAGAAATAGAAGGACATTAAGTTGATTATCATTCTGAGATTACTGATTATCTTTTAATTTTAACATTTATGGTGCTATTTTATAACCACTTTGGTTATGAGTCAGCAATAAGCTAAATGAGTGAGTGAACAAATGTGTATTTCACTGACATTGAACCTAGTTGAACCTAATTCCAAAGATAAAATCTTGAATTATGGGGAAGAGAGAATACACCATAATCTGTTTTTTTTAAATGCAGTGTTTTAAAGGAAATATTCTACAGTATTATCTTGATATACTTTTAATATCCTGATATTCTTTTGATGATTATCAAAATATAATGGCTCCCTCTCTCTGGAACATCATTCCCACAGAGATTAGAATGGCCCCTACTCTAACACTCTTCTGGAAGGCACTGAAGACTTGGTTCTGCCAGCAGGACTGCGGAACGCAGGGTGGGATTGAGACCATTAAATAATCCATTAAATAATAATCCATTAAATAATAAACCATTAAATAATGTTGTCATATGATGTGTTGTTGCTGGGACAGGGGGTGGATATTTATTTTATGATTTTATTATATATGATTCTCTTTTTTATTAGTTTTATTGTTTTTCATATATTTTTATATTCTTGTAAACCATCTTGAGTCACCATGTGGAAATAGGCGGCAACATAAATCTCCTAAATAAAATAAATAAATAAAATATAAGAGGTTGATGCTGAAAAATAGTAATAACTTCCTATAATAGCCACCTGCAACATGCTTCAAGACAGATTAAAACGTGTTGGCATTTTAGAAGGATGACTAAAGTACAGAAGATAAATGATTAAAAATAATAATAATTGCCAAGGGTAGGATGCTTTCAGATTGATAAAAAAGTCATGTGAACAGGGTATGCATGTACTTCAACCATTGCTTGGAAAATGAGATTCCTCTCAACTGAACTGCATCGAAGAGCTGTTCATTTATCATACTGCAAACTGAACTAGAAAACCCTTTTCTCTCTCCTCTAGACTGTGGTGGCCTAGCTGTCAGGATGATTTGTCTTCCCACTTGCCTTTAACGTCATATGTAATAAATATATGTTCCTTCTTACCCATTTACAAATCTAAATAACTTTCCTGAAGGCTTGTAAACAGTGTAAAATGTGACCTCTAACATTGGTTAGGGAGAGGGAGGGAGAGAGACAGAGAGAGAGACAGAGGCAGACAGAGAGAATATGCTCGATATATAGGTTGCTATATCTTCTCAATGTGTTTAAACCTGTCTGAGAAAGCTAACCTTTTAGACTTTTACAACAGCAAATTCTCTTGCTTTTTATATTTTTACATCTGTTGTTTTATTCAATTGTTTTATGTGAGGTGGGCAGCTATAAAAATTTGATAAATAAATACTTTTAGGGCCAGATCCTATAACTGAACAGGTATTTAGACATTAATGTCTACTATTGACCTCACCCCTTTCCTAAGAGGTCTGTAGGGGGCGTGCATAAGCGCACCAACATGTCTACCGTCCCTGTCCTATTGTTTCTTTTATTTATTTATTTTTCTTATATGTATCCATGTATTCATAACTATGTTTTTACTTATATCTATTATCTTGTAAGTAATTGACAAACCAAATAAATAAATAAATAAAATAAATTTGGATCCATTTCTTCCTGCAGAAAAACTTACTTCTCTGTTTTTCATCCTGTTATTCAGTTTGTTGAAAATTGTTTTTATCCAATGATAATTTTTGTTACTTTGCTTTTGGTTTCTGTGTTAAAATTTAAATATTTATTCCATTTCTAAGACTGAGCAGGCTATACATCATAAAAACATATGATGGTAGCAGGTGGTAAATCTCCTCTGAATTTTTTTTTTTTTTTTTGTGTGTGTCTGTTTGTGTGTGGGTTAATGCAGATAAAATATGGAAATGAATGCACCTTGGGAAATATTTTTATCAAAACAGAGAAAAGAGGGGCAGAAGTTGCTGTAATATTAATTCTCATTAAGGTGAGTTGTTACAGATAAAACAGGAACACATAACCTTGATTTTCTTTTAGATTCAGATCTATGTTTTCCTTTCAGTTCTGTTAAAGGACAAAAGGAAGGACAAACTTTTGCATTTTAAAAAGGGATGTGATTTTGATCTAGACTCCTGTTGCCATTAACCACTGAATTTCTTCCATTTATGGAGGTAATTAGGATGCAATAAATGCATGATGGATGAAATAAGGGCCCCATTTTTTATCCTGATTCTTCCTTTTCCTTACAGATTCTTGGGTTTCCAAGAAGATATTCTGGAGAATCTCCCAGCCTGCTAGAAGATTATTTGAGGGGACATATAGGCAGGGGTGGGATTCTACCAGTTTATACCTATTCACTAGAACTGCTTGTTAACATTCTAAGCAGTTCGGGGAACCGGTTGTTAGAAGAAATTACTGGCCTAATCCTGTAAGGAAGGCAGGAAGGAAACATTCTGGTGTTGCTTACAGAAACTGCCTCTCTGTTAACCCTTATTACGTTCTTGGCAGAACTAGACTTCCTGTCTCAGGAACTTCTCTGGAGTTTTTTTCTCCTCCTTTGCTTGTACTTTCCTGTGTGGAGTGACCATTCAAAATTATAATGGCACTGAAAAAAGTGACTGATGACCATTTTTCACGCTTACGACTGTTGCAGCATCCCCACAGTCATGAGAGGCCAGGCAAGGAGATGCGTGCCTCGATGTGAGTAATATTGAGTTGGCCACATCCAGCCAATAACATGACCACCAAACCATGCCCCCCAACTTAGTTGAACCAGTTAAAAAACCACAGAAACGGTTTTTAAAAAATTTGAATCCCACCCCTTCATATAGGGCCTTTAGGATGAAGAGACTGTAGTTCATAGGAAGAACAAAAAGCTAGATATCTCCATAGTTGGCTAGAAGAATTCCTGCCTGAATCTCAGTAAAGCCATTGTGAGATCTGCACTGCAAGAAACCACATATGCAATACATGAGAGCCAGTTTAGTCAAGTAGATAAGGGCTGTTATCTGACCTTTATTTCCTGCTTTTTCAACCACAGCTGTTTTGCGTGACATAGCTACAGTTGAAAAAGCAGGCAAAAAAGGCTTTTCCAACCACTGTGCACTTGCACGCAGTGCTGCTCAGCTGCCCAGACACCTTAGCAGATCTTAAATTGCACTCATGCGACTTGAGTGACTCACACATGTGTGTGTGATGCAGAACAACAGAATCGGTAGTTATACCGGTCGGATCCTATCCTTGGACCTGACTATGGCTCATGTTGGTGTTTTAAGAGCATGAAAGGAAATGGTTGCCATGAAGAGCCTTACTCATTCACTAAATGACTGCAATAATCAATGTTGAAAGTTAAAAAAAAAATCTAGGATTACCAAACCTGAACTGCAAAAATGTTTCTCTGTGTTATGTTTGTCAGATCACTGAAAAGTCAAACTATTTTTTTTTGATAGTTAGGCAAATACAGTATTTATTTGGTGGTGGTGATGATGATGAACTATTTAGATGTAAATACTGACTTTTTTCATTTTTTTAGGATGCCACTGGTACAGGTGGTCCTCGATGTACAAGAGTTTACTTAGTGACCATTCAAAGTTACAATGGCACTGAAAAAAGTGACTTATGACCATTTTTCACACTTATGACCATTGCAGCGTGCCCATGGTCAAGTGATTNTGACTCATATTTATGACAGTTGCAGTGTCCTGGAGTCATGTGATCCCAATATTTGAGGAGCTGCCACAGAGAGGAGGAGGTCAAACTATTCTCCAAAGCCCCTGAAGGCCAGACAAGGAATAATGGATGGAAATTGAACAATTCAGCCTGGAAATAAGGAGAAATTTTCTGACAGTGAGAGCAATCAAGTCGCTCACTTGTGATTGCTCTTCTATCTTTCCGTTCCCGATGTCCTCTTTCTCCCCGGGGGAAAGGAAGAAAGGCACGGACGCTGCAAGTATCACTTTCCCCATGTGAGTTAAAGTGTCTGGAGTGAGAAAGAGTGTGGTCTGACAGAAAGGGTGGGGAAATCCACTCAAGCCTTGGAGAAATTTAAAGGACCTGCTTCCAAAATGCTTGTCAGAAAGGGTGGGGGTAAACTGAGCCTTGGAGCACTTTTGTAACGTAAAAGAAATGCATTTTGGAAGCAGGTCCTTTAGAAACTTCTCCAAGGATTCCCCATGGGTGCTGCAAGTATTGCTTTCCCCTTGTGAGTTAAAGTGCTGGAGTGAGAAGGAGTGCGGTCTGACTGAAGGGATGGGGAAATCCACTCAAGCCTTGGAGAAATTTAAAGGACCTGCTTCCAAAATGCTTCTCTCTCTCTCTCTCTCTCTCTCTCTCTCTCTCTCGTGTGTGTGTGTATGAGAGAGAAGAAGAAAAACAAAGAAAGAAACAAAAAATAGGAAAGAGAGAGATAAAACTGTGCTATTATTTTTATATTGTTCCATTATTTATCATGTGTTAATATTTTACACTGTCCCTACCCTAGAGGGATTTTCTGCCTTTCTTTGTCCAGGGCTACCACATATTTTTCAGGGTTTTACATGCATTCAATGTCAATAGTCCAGAACATAAAATACACATGTGTTTAACAAGAGTTGAAAGGGACCTTGGAGGTCGTCTAGTCCAGTCTCCAGCTCAGGTAGAAAACTGGGATGCCAAACTCTGAGTAGAAATCCTGGGAAAGGTGTCAGAATAATACTTAGAAGGACCTGGGGTAAACCATATACCATTTCAGAGAAATGGCTCTCCAGTCTTTCTGAAAAACTTCAGTGATTGAGCACCCAGAACTTCTGGAGACAGGCAGTTCCACTGGTTTAATTGTTCTCACTGTCAGGAAGTTTCTCCATAGTTTTAGGTTGCTTCTCTCTGTTCAGTTTCTATCCATTGCTTCTTGTTTGCATTCTGCTTTTTGGAAAATACATTGTCCCCCTTTCTTTGTGGCAGCCCTTAAAAGCCTGTTGCCTATCACATTCTTGAGTAAAGCATGTGAGCCATTTCCTCCTTTCAGTGGTCCATGAAAGTACATCTATAGTATGCAGATAATAAAGTCAAAAAAAGGTGAACAACATTTTTACAGAACTATAGATAAGTTGAGGCTAGGTGACAAGGAAATGGACAAGGAATGGCTGGGAGGGGAGGGGCCAGATGAGGCACCCCTTGATGTGAGTGACATTGAGTTGGCCACGCCCACCCAGTCACATGACCAAGCCACGCCCACCCAGTCACATGACCACCAAGCACACCCACCCAGTTACATGACCACTAAGCCACACCCACCCAGTCACATGACCACAAGTCACACCCATCAAATAAGCCATGCCCACAGAACTGGTAGTAAAAAATGTTGAATTCCACCACTGCAGAAGAGGTATTAGACTGGAAACCACACACACAATTCTGGCTAATGCTTTTTCAGCCTTCAGTTGAACATGTAATATTCTAAAAAAATATTCCATAAGTGTAGAACTCTTTTTTTCAGGCTACATTTGAAATACGCTCCAAGCAAATCTATTTTCATTGAGGCAGACAAAATTCCTTCATCCTGTTTCCTTCTTTTTATGCCTAAAACATGAGTTTATAATGAGTAAGTCTTTTCACTGCGCTGCGGTCAGGGCTTCTAATAGTGCTTTACATGTTACTCTGCTAGTTTGCATCACATTAACACCATTCATTTATCTAACAAAAGGAAAAAAAAGTAGAGAAACATCAGCCATGGAATAAATTGTTGTTGGTGTACCAGTCACACAATAAGCCAGATGTTTAGTCTGGATTTATTGAGTCCTTTCCAAGGACTTGAGATAGGAAGATGATTTTCTTCGTGGTATCAAGTAAAGCTGCCGTTTGCAATTAACTAGTGGTGATTTTGCAAAGACTGATGATATTCAAGTGGTACTGCATATGTTTTGGCATTGTACTCAAGGATATTACTTCTCCTCCTCCTCCTCCTCCTCCTCCTCCTCCTCCTCCATCAACATCATCATTATAGATGGTGGATTTTTGCAATTTGTTGTATCTGAAGAAAGTTTACTTGGAAGCAGAGTTGGATAACTGGAAGTTTATTTCTTAGTAAGTCTTGTTTGCATATATGTATATCTTCCAGATATGTCATTCTGCCCATTAAAACAGTGAGCACAGTTTTTTAAAAATCTGCAAAAACCTGCATATTAATGGAATTTATACAGCATGATTATAGGCCTGGCACAAACAAATCTCTTCAATTTTTATCACATTCTTATGACTGGCACAGGATGCTGTTCTGAATGAGTTCAAAAATTCAATGAATTTGCTCCTTAAAGTTGATGAATTGTTTTTCCATGGATGGAATTCCTTTTCAATATATTCTGACTAAATAATTCTGAATTAACCATGAAAAGCATGCATAGATGACAGTGTGCTCCTCCAAAATTAATTATATAAACTGTAATCTGCTTAGATTGTTTTGGAGAATTTCAAAGCAAGTCACTGTCCTATTTGATGGCAATGCCAATAGATCTGCATTTTGAAGAAATTGAGAAAATAGTTAAAAACAATCTTTGCCAATCAACCCTGCATTTGACTTACTGTTTATTTCATTAAATAAAATATTGTAGTAAATAAAAGCATGATAAATTGCATTGGTTGAAAAATCAAAACACCTGCAGAATTTTGAAAAAATTGACAATGAAAGATAATTTTATCTTCTTTCTTATTAATCCCTATTTACTTTTCTTTATTTTTGATTTTATTAAAAACAATTAAAATATCATTTATATTTATGTATGCAATTCATGCTGCCAATATAGATGATATGGCACTTTCAGGATTCATATTAAATAATCCAGGTCTCCTAGTTTGGGGAGAAATAATTCATATTGGTGTGTTCCAAAATAAAAGCAAGATTAATGTTAGGAGTGTAAAAATACACAGATAATCAGAGTTGGAAGGGACCTTGTAGGTCATCTAGTCCAACCCCCCACCCAAGCAGGAGAC
>BHFT01036143.1:0-21105 GCA_004320025.1 Laticauda laticaudata | reverse complement strand
CAAGGGGGGAGGGGTGTTCTGTATGGAACTTGGTAGGCTCCAAGTTCCCTATTCTGATTGGCTGAAAAGGCCATTCAGGGATTGGCTGTTAGAGAACCAATCTGGTTAACCCACCAAACGGTGGGAACAGTTCAAGCAGTGTCATTGGCCACAAGCCGTGGGCAAGCCGCTATAAAAAGGGCTGCCGCGGTTTGGGTTGTTGTTCCATTACTATTGCTTAGCAAGTTTAATAAAAGAGTTTATTGTTTGAACCCGGTCTCACGCGCTTCTTTCCGGACGGAACAGTGCTCAGTTCCCTTTTTTGATCTTTTGCATTTTATACTTTTAATTGGAAGCCATCCAGAGGCCTTAGGGAGGCAGCAAGCCTATAAGTTGTATAAATAAATTAACTTAAAGACCAATATTTCTAACCTTTATGAGATGCACTAATGCTTTGACTGTTGCAAAACAGAGGAAAAAACATATGCATTACAATAATCATATACACGATTTATTATTGTGTTTAAATATCATAAATAAATGCCTCTTAATTCTAGTCCTGGCTTAAACACAAAGCCAACTGGGTAACCTTGGACCAGTCATTCACCTTCAGCCTGGGAAGGAAGCAAAGGCAAACTATTACTGAAATATTGCTAAGAAAACTGCAGGGGTAAGCAATCCCCAGATATCAAACTGACTTTCCTTCCTTCCTTCCTTCCTTCCATTCCTCTCTCTACAAGGTCCTATAAGATCCTTTCCAACTCTGATTATCTGTTATCTCACCTATCTTTAGTTGTCTACCCACACATATACAAATATGTGGAGAGAGAAGCATATGAATATTTATTTCTATTTCTAAAAACAGAAATCAAAATGGCCAAATCTATTGTTACAATTTTCCAATGCACATTAATAACCAGAAGTGTTCTTCTGGTCCACATACCTATTATTTTTAATAACGCTACTTGCCATCAGAAAACAGGGTGGTTCACAGAATGAACATTTAAAAGTATGTTACACTTTAATTGAAGCTGACATGGAAACTTCAGTTTGACTTTATGTGGGATGGGATGTTAGATTCTTAAATATTATCCAACTGGAAACCAATCCAGATGATCTTGTGTCTAAATCAGAGTACTCATGATTCAAAGGCAACATAACATAGACATATATTTGTGCCCATCACGCTACTGATTTCCAAGGGTAATGCAAAGTGGAAAAAGGGGGGGAAAAACATGAAGCTGAAGCAATTATAGGCATGACACAAGAAAAATAAATGGAAACATGACTAAGACTACTCAGAATTAGCAACATAAATTATCTCAGCCACAGGAAGAAGGAAAGGGGAAACAAAAAATCTTGGCAAAGATGTTTTATTTATTTATTCATTCATTCATTCATTCATTCATTTGATTTATATTGCTGCCTATTTGCCCATGGCTGCAGAGGGTACCAGGAGCCAAATCCAGTAGGCACCAGGAGCCAAAATTGACTCAAAGGAACCCACTGCCCTCACATTTAATATACCTCCCCATTTCTGTATATCATTGAAACCATCTCTGCTTCCACCATTGTATGTCCATACATTACCTCAGATGTTGATTACATATATTATGTTGTTTAAAGCTTTCACCAAAATGGTTTGGTCATCCAGAGGGAATGAAAGAGGGCTGAAGTGCAAAACCAGTCAAGGAAGAAATAGTTTGATTGAAAATGCTGTTCTGTGTGGTTGATATCCTGAGAAAGAGAAAGTTGGAAGTCTTGAGCAAAGATCAAAATGGAAAGTATCCATAATGGAGAATACAGTGGTGGTCCTCAACATACAACAGTTCATTTAGTGACCTTTCGAAGTTACAATGACACTGAAAAAACTGACTTATGACTGGTTTTCACATTTACAACCAGATGCTTTACAATTGACTCATATTTATGTTGATTGACTCATATTGTGATGAGTGTCATGTGATAATTTTTTGCAATCTTCTGACAAGCAAAGTTAGTGAGGACACCAGATTCACATAACAGCTATATCACAAACTTAACAACTGCAGCGATTCACTTAACAACTTGGCAAGAAAGGTCATAAAAGTCTCTTAATAATTGTCTCACTTAGCAAGGGAAATGTTGGGCTCAGTTGTAGTCATAAGTAGAGGACTACCTGTATTTGTAGCTCAGGGTTGAAATGAGAGGTCCATGGTGCTCTCTGAGCTTGGTTGTTTTCTTGTAATGTAGGGGTGGTTTTCTACCAGTTCTGTCCACCTCTGTAGAACTGGTAGCTCTGAAGAACAGCAGACATAGAACCGGTTCTATTCTGACTGTGTTTTTGCCCACCTGCCCAACTGGCTCTTACCTGACCTTTATTTTCCTGAATTTTTTTTCAACTTCAAGCTGCCGTGCGAGCACAGCTGCACAGTTAAAAGCAGGAAAAAAGTCCTTTTTCAAAGGCTGCTTCTCGGAACGCAGCGCTGGCTTGGGATGACAATTTATAGGTGTTTCTGTATGCAAATAACCGCTTTCAGAATAATACATTCCGATTGCTACTGAACGAAAAGGGATTGGTTTCCTTTTGAACCAAATTCCTTGCAAGCCGCAGGAATGCGGCAAAATCAAACAACTGTCATTGGCTGCAAGCCGGCCGGCGAAAAATGTATAAAAGACCGGCCGGCGGCTTGAGCCAATGTTCCTAAATCACATCCTGGCTTAACAATTAAAGACTTTGCTGTTGGAAACCCGGTCTACCCTCGTGTTTTTCCGACAAAACACTGGCGACCGAAGGTGGGATTGTCCTGAACGCGGAGACGAGCACGCGGTGAGAGAAATTCCAGACGAAACAGAATGGCTTGGAACAACACACCGCCCGCACCTTTAAATCGCAACGAGGAAGACCTGGGATTCGTATGCAGACTGCTTCCAGATGTACCTGGAGAGCAAATGAGATGGAAGACATCTCCGAACAAACGCAAAAGAGCCGTTTTTCTAAGCGCAGCATGCGGACCGAACCATTTTCAAATGGCAAAAGCTTGCGAAGCCCCGAGACCGTTAAACAAGCTAACCTGGTCCGAACTCAGAAACTACTGAAAATGCACTACGCACCAACGTGTCAAACCTCAATAAGACGGCACGCATCTCTACCGGAGAGACCAGAAAGAAGGTGGCAACGGTAGCTGATTGTCGTAGCTTGCTCCGACAGATAGGGGGAGAGTTGCGAATTCTTAAAAATCTCGACGAGGCTAGTATACGAGGCCGGAGTATTTTGGGACTAAGCGATTCAAACGGCGCAAAGTAAGCTACTGGAACAAGCCTAAGAATAACTTAGTTGAGGCCATCCGCGGAAGCCACAGCCGCTGAGTCGCGAAAAAGTCGGCGGTCTACCATGAGACAGATGAACACACAAAGCAGGGACCTGAACAAAACCCGGTCCAACCGAGAAGGAACAATCTCCCGTTACACCCACCACGAAGACTAGGCGAGACGTCCAGTCATGACGACAGGAGATTGACGAGGTCCACCGCACGCATGCCGCAAGAAAGAGCGCGGAAAGAAATTTTGGCGGAATGCGCTGGCTGCGGAGGAAGTCCCCAGAGCGAATTGCAGGTTCTCGATGCCAATCTGCAAGAAGTTGCAACCGAAACGAGGCACATCGAGGAAAGTCTGGCAGGAACAGAAAAAACTACAGCCCCGACGAGACGCGCAAATTCCCCCACACGAGCCGGAGCCCCGCGAGCGAGAGAAAGTGACCGCGGAAACAGCAAACCGCAAACAGAGAGAATACACATCAAACTGTTACAATAGGAGCGCTAAGTGGAAAGCGGCAAAGAAGTCCAACGTAACAGTAAAAATTGAAGGAAAGCCGCGAAATGGAGGTGGACTCGGATTCTTCTTGTCCATGTCTCGTGGAACACCATACAAACAACTAGTCCTGACATCCGACCGACAAGAACTAAAAAAGCCAGCAGGCCTAAACACTCAAGGACTACCCGAGGAAACGAATCCCGTAGTTGGCATGGACCAATTCAAAGTCTGTTATAAACCAGCATGTCGAGTAACTTCCCGCTGGACCATAGTCGCCGAGACAGACCGAGCCTCCTGGGCATCGAATGGTTCGCCTTGCCTTTGGGCATCGGGTGACCGGGATAGACCGAGTGAGCACAAACCGACTGAGAGAAGACCTAATCCGGGACTTCCAAACAATTTCGACGGCTCACTTGGCAAGTACCGGGGAAACTTTTTCTTTCAATCTGACCCCAAAGTAGCCTCCTAAACAAAGACTAAAGCCGCGCGAGTTTCCGTTTGCCTTTAAAAAGCAAAGATCGAAAAGCTAAATAAAACAGTCAGCCCAGGCGGTGCTAGAGCCTGTAGACCATGCCAAATGGGAAACGCCAATAGTCACACCTTATTAGGCCTGAATGGGGGGTCAAACTCCAACTGTGGTGACTACAAGGCGAACCTGAACCACGCACTACAACAGGCGCATACCCCGGGTGCCAGTAGTCCAGCATTTGCTACATTGTCCCTGGGGGGAGGAAAAATTTTGCCAAACTCGACCTGGCACAAGCATACCCAACAACTCCCAGTAGACCCACGAAACAGCGGAGGCACAGACAAAAGAGGCATTCAGACTGTAAGAGAACTCCAATTTTGGAGTCAGTGTGGTCACCAGGCATTTTTTCAAAAGCTCATGGAAACGCTCCTAAACGCATACAAGAGTCGTACCGTACTCTCGACCGACGTCCTAACTCAGCAAAAATGATAAAACCAACTCAAACCAGACCACTTAAAAAGGTTAACCAACCAAATTCAGGGAAGCTGACTAAAAGTAAAAAAGAAAAAGTGCGTGCCTGGCTAAAATGACGTCGAATTTCTGGGCTATTTCAATAGTACGGGAACAGAAAAAAAAAAAGGGTATTACACCCCACCAAAAAGAAAACCAAAACAGTCATAAATAACGCACCAGAACAAAGAACAAAAAAGCGAGTTACAGGATCTCTGGGCTAATAAATTTTTAATATGTTCCCTACCACAATAAGGCACAATAATGCAGAACCGCTCACCGGTTATGCGACAAAAAAGCAATTTGGACTGGGGCACAAAAGAAAGAAAAGCCTTTCAACAAATAAAAAAGATTGCTAACCCTCGAATACCGTTCTCATCCAATTCACGACACGTTACCACTGAGAGTGACCTGCGACGCATCACCGTTTGGAGTCGGAGCCATCCTGAGCCACAACTTCTGGACGGAAGAGAGGCGCCGTCGCAATACTACTCAAAAACTCTGTCAAAAGCGAGCGGAACTTACAGCCAACTGGTACCAGAGAGGCCCTAAGCAATTGTCGCTGGGTAAAGCGTTTTCATGAATACCTGTCACGGGCGGGTTTTTTCAAATTTGTCACAGACCACAAACCGCTACTTTGGAATTTTGGGCGGGAACAACCCAAACAAACATCCTGTCCCCTAAGAATGACTAGTGTGTCGGAGTTCCTTAGCAGCCTACTTCATACACCCTAATACCGGGCTGGGGAAACAATTTCCATGCGGTGCTTTGAGCAGAGCAACCATTGCCAGAACGGAGAAGACCCGGCACAACGATGACTGCCCTACAGATAGAAACCTGCCCCGATCTCCCCATCCTCCCCGAATGATGTCGCCAGAGCCAAACGGCAAAAGACCACTGACCGCCCGAATACTTAACTGGGTAGGTAGAGGCTGCCGGAAAGTCAAAAAAACGAGACTTTTAAACCTTTCCGCACCAGACAAACCGTAACTATCTATAGAGAAGGATTGTCTACTGTCGGGTGAAGCGCGGTAGTTATCCAACAAATTTTACAAAACCAAGTTCTGAAGCATGCCTTGCATTAGGACACCCGGGAATTGGTTAAAAGAAAAAGCCTTGCAAAGGAGCTATGTCTTGGTGGCCCGGGCATTGACAATGACAATTGAGTATTGGTCACCTCGTGCAACAAATGCCAGAGAGGCCAGACAATCTTCCTCCAAAGCACCTATAAGGGACTGGGAAATTCCAAGGGCCCCTGGTCGCGATGCCATATCGCGATTTCGCGGGCCCCACCAAGGGACACACTTTTCTTGATTGTCGTGGACGCATACCTCCAATTGGCTAGAGGTAAAAATTATGCCATCAAACGACAAACAGAAAATGGTAATAAGGGAACTAGACAAATTTTTGCAACCCCGGCTGCCCGGACGTACTAGTGTCCGATAATGGACCTCAAAACTAAACCAGCCTACTATTCGAACAATACCTAGCCTCCCTGGGTATAAAGGACATGCCCTCAACACGCGCTGGCCCCATACCGGCGGCAAACGGTAAGGGCTGAAAGAATGGTTCAAGGTTTACCAAGGAGGGTTTGGAAAGGAAGGGACAACGGGGACGTCCAAAGCAAAAATAAACAGGCTACTCACCCGCCAACATATAACATGACAAGTACCACAACCACAACGCCCAATCAAGAAACTACTGATGGGGAGAAAACTCAGAATCGGCAGCTAGAATCGGCTACATCCAAAACTTCACACCAGAAAAACCCCTGACTCCTCTCCACGATTCAAGGAGTTTCAAAATTTGGCGATCTTTTTGGTAATATGCATAAAAATTTTAACGGGAGAACCCATTAATGGGTACCCGGACAAATCAACAGACTAACAGGCCCCAAATCATACCGATTAACGGTAAGAAACGATGGCAGGGAGTGGAAGCGGGCACATTGAACCAAGCTCCGGTCCGAACTTAGAAAGGAACGATAAAACACAACCCAAACACAACAAAAACGACGAATTTCAAACGCAAAAGGGGGGGGGAAACACGAAAAATAAAATAAAGAACCGTTTCAAAACAATGGCAAAAAACAAACTAATCAAAAAGCAGCAAATGGAGACTCACTGTTTGGAAGAAAGTTGCGTGAAGAAATCCCGCGAAGGAGGCCACCAAAGCCGGCTCAACCTGCCCGGAGGAACACGGGAGGGAGCCGGCGAACGCCGCGGCCCACGCAACTCAGGCGGCGGCATGATGCAGGCCTCACCCCTTCGCCAGACGGTTCCAGAGAGAAGCGCAGGAGGAAACAGCAACACATCACGAACCCGGTCGAGAGACACGCACACAATGAACCCGCGGCAGGTCCAGTCGAGTCAGAAGAAGCCCTGCTACTTTTACGAGACTACGTCACGACGCAGGACCAAACCAAGAGGGGAGGGGTGTGTTTCTGTATGCAATAACCGGCTCAAATAATACATTCCGATTGGCTACTGAGAAACGAAAAGGGATTGGTTCCTTTTGAACCAATCCTGCAGCCGCGGGAAGCGGCAAAATCAATCCACTGTCATTGGCTGCAAGCCGGCCGGGAAAAATGTATAAAAGACCGGCGGCGGCTTGAGCCAATGTTCCTAATCTACCTTCCTGGCTTTACAAATAAAGACTTTGCCTGTTGGAAGCCCGGTCTACCTCGTGTTTTTGTCCGGACAAAACAATAGGCACAGGTATGCGCAGCGTGCCAAAAAGCACATCGTAAATCAACAAACCTCACAATCACCGAACTAGCTAAGTTAACGCGTGTCGAATCCACCCCTTGTTGCAGTGCCCTGATAATGTTTTACCTAATCTGGGTAAATGAAAACCATCTGCAAGAAAAAACAACCAAGCTAGAAAACACCAAGGCCATTTAAAGCAGGCTGTCAAACTCTCTTAGTTCCAACGGGACAGATGCGTCTCATGCTGGCCCTGCCCCCAACAGGTTTAATGGAAGGAGGGGGGAAATCCAATACGTCACAAGATGCCGCCCGTGATGACTTGAATTTTCACACCACTGATTTAAAGTATCCATTCAGTTATTTGTCTCCAATCCTCTATTTGTTTTTGTTAATATACATTTCCCTAAGTAATCTATTCCCACTGGGTTGAACTTGCATGATATGTTCACTGAGCATTTTCACCAAACGACAATTCCTTGTGTGTCCAATCAACACCTTGGCCCATAAAGAATTCTATTTCTAATTCTATATTTTTTCCAAATAATACCTCAACTCTTGGCTTCTACTGTAATAAAAACATCGTCCCTCTACACAGACATTTCCCCATCGTTCAATAAACACTACACTATTCTCCCAGGACTCACAAAAAAAAACAAGAATTTTCAACATCTTCACATTTCTCTTCTATTTTCGCAAATTTTCAAGTTTAAAGATATTTAAAGATAGTTAACAGATAGTATTGACAAAGCACATAAATTACCTACTTACTCTACTTTTTGCCATATAATATTGGGAGTGATATATACAGTGTATATATATATTGTATCAACTCCCCAATCATTCCACTCCATTTTCCTCTGTCAAAAAGAGCTTCGTTTACTTTATACTTAAATTTTGATATTCATTCTTCTCTCTGGGTATAACCCAAACATTCACTATAAATCATTCCAGTTCTCAGCCAAGAATGCAGAATTGGTATGACAAAAAAGTATACGTACATTACGCCTGCAACTCATCACATCTCTAATGTCACGATAAAAACTTTTACCCCCCAATATATTTAAACTACCAGAGGGACATGACCATTCCTTCTTTTATTCTATCATCAATAATGAAACTATGCACTGAATAGTCCTATTTAGTTTCAATTCAATGCCTTCCATAATATGTTCCATTGTTAAAGCATTTCAAAGCCAATTTTCAAACTCTATACTTCCTGCAAAATGTTCCATACTTATATGATTTTTTTTTTTAAAAATAACAAAGTTTTAATAAACTACTTTGCTATAGTCACACATTTCTGCATGACTGGCTGAAGAGCAAAAATTTGATATGCACATTCCTTGCCTGCAGAACAAAGCCAAGCTATACTCTACATTAAAGTTCAATTTCTATTCATTACTTTGAAGAGATAAATCTATCTTCTAAAAGTTTTTCAAATACAGCAACTTAATCTTTCTCTTTCCATTCTTCCTTTTATTCAATGTTCACAAATTCCGCCTATGTTGATTTTTCACATAGCAAAAAACCTGGTTTGGTTCTACATTCAGTACTTCCTCATTACTCTTATTTATCTTTCCATTAAATTTTCCTTCAGTCCCTCTTATTGCAATGTCCCAGTTAATACAGTTATAATTAAGGCTAGGTCCCATACTGGCCGAAAGACGCAAAATGTTGCATAAAGGACACAGCCGGACGAAGCAAAATTTTGGGGGTGGCTCCAATCCGTTGTCATCCGCTCCAAAAACGTGGTGAAAATTTGGCATAAAACAGCAATGGAAAAGAATGGAAAAGAATGGACGTGGGTAAGTATATAGTGGGGAATGTTAAGCGGTGTTCATCAGCGAAGCCTAGCAGACGATGACAGCAGATGGAAAGAAGAATGACACATCCGAAGGGGTCCGGGGGAGAATTTGCGAGCAGACACAGAGTGGAAAGGGGCGGATGCAATAGCGGAATGAAGTGGATGCATCAACGGATGCCTTTATAAGGAAGCAAAGCGATGCCGCGGCAGATTGTATATTGGATTGCAAAGCGTTCAACTGCGCATGCGGGGAGTATGAATTGCGTCACTCCGCAGATATAAAAAGGATGGCAGCACGCATGCAGTCAGCAATTCAGGGGAAAGATGTGCTCCACATACATCAAGGAGGAACACCATGGTTTCAATCAGTCAAGGAAAAAAGGAAGCCTGTGGCTACTCATTCCAGCCCTGGCAAGAAGGACAGCCACCAGCTCCCAAACCCCCTGGCACTGATTTCTGAACCTCCTTGCTGCTGCTGTTGCTCCTGTGGTGGAGCCAGCCCCACGAGGCCCCTCCAAAGCCCTGCTGCTGAAGCCCTGCTGCTCCAGCCCTGAAGGCCCTGCTCTCAAGCCCTGAAGGCCTTGCCTGCTCAAGCCGCCTGAAGGCCCTGCTGAAGGCCCTGCCAGAGGGAGGAAGAGGCAAGGGAAGAAGAAAGGGAGAAGAGGAAAAGAGGACAAATGTTTCCGAGGAGTCATGAGGAAATGAGGTGCTGGAATGCCTAAGGGAGAACAAGTACCACTCTGGAGAAAAGGGCCAAGACTCTATCGCGACACCAAAGAAGAAGCAGGCAGCCTTGGAGAGACAAATAAGGCAGAGATGCCTGGGGTAGCATTGCCAGAATGTACTCCTGGGATGGTGGAAGCAACATGCACACCTGGTATGGCAAGCTACACCTCAAAAATCTCAGGCAGGCCGCTGTCAAGCTCACTGACCGGGAGATGTACGTCATGGCAAGTGCAGTTTCCTGGAGGGTGAGATCGCCACCGAGGACAGCCCCTCTGAGACCCCTCCCTTCAGACAGCTCACAGCCAGCCAGTCCTCTTCCAGCCAGGAGCCAGCGAGCCTGTCCAGGCAGGTGTCTTCAGAGGGCCCCATGGCAGAGACCCCCCCGACAGCTGCACTCCCCATGCCAGTGGATTTGGAGGATCCCTGTCACAAATGGAGGAAGAAGCAGCAGCCACAGAGCCCAACCCACCCCACCCCAGCTCCAGAGGATGCAGGCAGAGAGGCAGACTGGAGGGCCAGAACCACAGTGTGCTGTTGGAGATCAGGGAAAATGAAGACCAGCACAGAACTTCTCTCTCAGCTGGTCCACTTGGACAGAGGATCCTCGGGCCGCCACACCTTCATCACCTACGTGAGCCACACCCTCAGGGATCTGCCTGAGGCCCAGTACCAGGTGATGAAGGAGAAGATAACAGGCACTTCTTCTACACAACCCTCAAGGCCCCAGCTGAAGCTGCTCCTACCCAGTCCAGGTCTGCTCCTCCATCCCAGGTGATGTCCACAGCCCTTCACGGCTTTTCAACAGCCCTCACCAAGGCTACAACTACCAGGACTTCCCACAGCAAAAACAGACTTTCCCAGTCCAGGCCCA
Source organism: Laticauda laticaudata (assembly GCA_004320025.1). Lineage (NCBI taxonomy): Eukaryota > Metazoa > Chordata > Lepidosauria > Squamata > Elapidae > Laticauda > Laticauda laticaudata. The sequence continues at coordinate 10,246 of BHFT01036143.1, read as the reverse complement.
GGTTCATCGCACGCCACAGACTCCAGTCGCTCACCCAGCTGCAGACCAAAGACACGCCCCACTATACTCCTCCTTCCTCCACCCACAGCCAAGCCCAATCAAGGAACAATCTGTCATCAGTCTTGGGCCTCACATCTCAAGGTCCTTGATGAGGGGCCTCTCAACCTCACGAGACTGAGTCAGCTCTCGGAAAGCTTCCTGAACACACATCCCCTGTTGTACTCTGGGGCCAAGCACCCCAACGGCACCTCAGACCAGCACTCAAGCCACAGCCACCTCCACAGTCCCTGCCCGCTTAAACAGCTGAGAACCATGGGACATGACTCAGAGTGACTGAGAATAGTGTCAGAGACTGACACTGTTTACTTGTTCACTTTATCTTTGCTTAAGAGACACTTTACTTGGTTCATTTTGCTTTTTTAATAAAGTCATAAAGTTTACTAAGACCGTTAATAAAGTTATCTTTGCTTAAACACTTAATTCAGTTTACTTGGTTCATTTTGCTTATTTAATAAGTCATAAAGTTTACCTAAGACAGTTATAAAGGTTATCTTGCTTAAGACACTTGGTTCATTTTTTTTATCTAAGTAAAGTGTTGGTGAAAAACTTTTAACAAATGGTTAGCCTTTGCATGCTTGTGGGATAGATAAGGATAGTTGTGGATAGATAAACCTCCAGTGCAGCATAGTGGGACTGTTATGGTCCACCATCCCAACTGCCACACATATGGACCTTTATTATCAATAACAATTTGTTATTGATCAACACATTTTAAAATAAACAAAGCTCTTTATTAATGCCCTATTCATTGTAGGACCACTCAACATCACATGGCCACATCTCATCAGTGTTATGCGACAGCCTCAAAGAAGCATCCATTAAGCATCTATCATCCTGTCTTGCCAACTCCACTGCTCTAGCTGGGGAGTTGCACCAGTGTCTCAGTAGGTTGCGCTGCTTCTTCCTTCACGTGAAGCTCTGTTGGGGCCTTGTACATCCACAGTGTCTATCAGGTTACGTCCTTGCCTCCATTCACCAGGCTCCATGTCCCCATTCCCTTGTTGACGGTCCACAAGTCTGTTCTGCACACTGGTAGCGGTTGCGCAGAGATTGTGCAGGATGCAGCAAAGCTTCCACGATGCTCCTCACAGTCTGTGGCTCATGCTGCATGGTGGTGAGAAGTATCTGGAACCTGTTGACCAGGATGCCAAAGGCGTTCTCTCACCACCCATCTTGCCCTGGACAGCCTGTAGTTGAAGATCCTCTCTTCATGGGTGAGGTATCTTGAAGTGTAGAAGAAGCTCAGAATAGAATAGAATAGAATAGAATAGAAAGAATAGAAATCAAAGAATACAAAGGAATAGAAGAATAGTTATCAGAAGTTTGGAGGGCACCTTGCAGTCTTTTTAGCCCAACCCCCTGCCTAGGCAGGAAACCCTATGCCACTTCAGACAACTGGTTATCCAACATCTTTTTTTAAACTTCCAGTGTTGGAGCATTCACAACTTCTAGAGGCAAATTGTTCCACTGATTAATTCCTTTAACTGAAATGGTAACATAGATTTATATGATTTCACTACCTTCTACTGCAATGCAAATCCAACATTCTCAATTCCTTATACTTAGGGAGTGTTGAAAAATTACAGCAAGTAATTTCCAGCCTATCTTGCCTCTGGATCTCTCCCCATAAATCCTTAGACTGGTAGTCCTTGCTTAATGACCACTAAGCTAGCAATTATTCAAAGTTAGGACGGACCTTCCTGCAGCTACTTGTGATCCAGTGCCAAAGTTGTGACAGCCACAAGCCCACATTGCCTCTCCCATGGTCATGTGATTGCATTTTGAGGACTTGGCAACTGACTCACATGTATGGTCATTTGGAGGTTTCTGCAGTCACATGATTGTGATTTGAAATGTTTGCTCCCAATTTCTGGTGTTTAATTCTGGAAAATGCCCATTGGAAAAAAAATGGGTTTGCTTAATGGCTGCAGTGCTCACTTAATGACCAACACAAAAATGTTGTAAAATAAGGCATGGTCAGATGGTGACCAGATCAATGACCCCCATGACTTAAGACCATAATTTAGATAATCCTTAACTTATGCAAGTTAGATCACAGCAAACACACGCACCTCTCAGTTCAGCAAATAAAAAATATTTGAAATGTTTAAAGATCAGCCACGAGCAAAAAAAACCCCAAAAACTAACTGGGTCTTACTTTGTTTTCCGTCCGTTTTCCTTCGGTTTTTTTTTTTTCTGTACTTGTTGTTTGTTCCGTATTCTGCTTTCGATGGCTCGGATAATAGCTAATTATATCATTGTGCAGATGTATACATAATTGTATAAATTAATTGTATAAATGATACCTAATTGCATCATCTATAGTTATATATCAAAAGACACAGAACTTTCCAGAACTACTGAAAACAACACTGTGAATGCTTAGCAGGGACAGTTCCAAAAGGAGTGGACTTAAATACTCATTTCAGTATTAACCCTTTCATTTATCCTGCAGCAAAATAGATGGAAAGCAGGACATCAGGTGATACCGCCTCTATTCTGCACTATTAAAGAAACGATTTGGTAGACTGGGATTATATCTCCAAGAAAATACTGGTCTTATCTGGTAGATTTTTACCACCATATTATTTTTATCAACATTGCAGACCTATACTGAACACTTCAGAGAGTCCTCACTTAATGATTAGTCACTTAGCAACTGTTCAAGTCACAATTAACCCCCCCAAAAGGCACAACCTTATTACACCACCCCATAATCATTATTGTATTTTGGATGTTTGGCAGCTAGTTCATATTTACAGCCATTTGCAGGGTCCCACAGTCACATAACTATGTTTTTCAACAGGTTTTGCCAGTTTCTGGCATTTATTTCCAGTTTCCAATGAAAAAACACCCATTGGATAAAATAGATTCAGTTAACTGCCATATTTACTTAATGGTTGCTACAAAAAAGATTGTAAAATAGGGCATGATCACGTGCCAACTCCTTAACAACTGCAACAACTTACAACCATAATTCCAGGCTCAATTACTGATGTAAGTTGAGAGCAGCCTGAAAAGTAATTATTCTATAGTACAATTCTCTATGCTATCCAAAGCAGGTTGACATGTTTGAGGTGATGAGATGATCACTTCATCTGTGTGATGAGTGACATGATGAGAACAAATATGGAGGAAATTCCTGAAACGCAGCTTCAAAGTGGTTCAGAATAATACAAGACAAAAATAAGCTGGACAAACATATTAATCCTCTAAACTTCCATTTATTGTAATATTTATATCAGATTTTTTATCAGATAACAGATAATCAGAGTTGGAAGGGATCTTGTAGGTCGTCTAGTCCAACCCCCTGCCCAAGCAGGAGACCCTACACCATTTCTGACAGATGGGAGTCCAATCTCTTCTTGAAAGTCTCAAGTAATGGCGTTCCCACAACTTCCGCGGGAAAGCTGTTCCATTGGTTGATTGTTCTCACTGTCAGAGAGTTTCTCCTTGTTTCCAGGTTAAATCTCTCCTTGTTCAGTTTCCATCCATTATTCCTTGTCTGGCCTACAGGCTCTTTAGAAAAATATATTGACCTCTTCCTCCTTGTGGCAGCCCCTCAAATATTGGAAGACTGCTATCATGTCTCCCCTGGTCCTTCTCTTCACTAGACTAGCCAAGCCCAGTTCCTGCAACCGTTCGTTGTATGTTTTAGCCTCCAGTCCCCTAATCATCCTGGTTGCTCTTCTCTGGACTTTTTCTAGAGTCTCAACATCTTTTTTTAATAGAGTGGTGACTAAAACTGGATGCAGTGCTCTAGATGTGGTCTTAGTAAGGTTTTATAGAGTGGCATTAGTACCTCCCTTGATCTCAATTGTATCCCTCTGTAAATGCAACTTAGGAGTGCATTAGCTTTTTTGGCTGCTGCTGCACACTGCTGGCTCATATTTAGCTGGTTGTCCACTAAGACTCCAAGATCCCTATCGACTATAGATGTTCTGCCAAATATAAAAAAATACCACATTTCCTGAAAAGTTGATGATCTGATGCAGAGTACCACAACAAGCCTCTTGTTCAAGCTAGCCATTCTTACCTGCTATACTTCCTTCTTGCCAAGAAATAACATGATGTCATTTCTACAAATGAAGTGCAGTCAACATCACACTTTTTTCCCCAAGTAATTTGATAAACAAGTGCTGCCCTGTTTTTCTCCCAAGGAAGGCGAAAGTTGGTTTTCCTCCTTTTCACTGTAAAAGAAAACATTTGTGCATGATTTCCAGAGAAGGTTTTGCTGACTGGTTGGAAGGAAACACAATGTTGCCATTTTAATTTGTTTTTTGTGGCTTCCTTCCAATGATCTCAGCCAAGATTTAATTCAGACAGCATAGAGGGTATGGATGCAATGAGGAGGAGGATCAGTCACTCAGGCTGGAGAATTGGTCTTTGCTGAAGCTCTACTCTGAATGGAGAACATAATCTGAAGCACCGGAGTTTTCATAGATGTTGTACTTTCTGGGAAGAATGGGTAACAGCAGCCTGGAGTCATGAAAGTCTGGAGCAACTAAAAACAAGTATAGTTTTAGTTATTCATTCACTAAGGCTAGACTATGATTGTGCTTATATCTTTCAAGTCAGATCACACCTCATGTTTCAGGCTAAGAAAGCCACTTCCTGTTGCAGTCTCAGACTCTGAGGTTATAAAGGCCTTAAAATGATTTGGAGAAGTTCTACTTGATGGAACACCTCTTTGAAGATTTGTGATGCTTGTATGAACTGTTTCCCTTTCTCCTACCTTGGTGGGAATGCATGAGCCAGGAAGGACATGATACAGCATCATTCTGTCCTTCCAATGTTCTTCATTTATTTTATTTGTCGAGCATGCATTAGATAACACATATAAGTATAATATGATTATTAATACATGGAATGGGTAAGAATAAAAGGAAACATTAGGACAGGGACGGTAGGCATGTTGGTGCACTTTTGCATGTCCCTTAAAGACCTCTTAGAAAAGAGGTGAGGTCAATAGTAGACAGTCTAAGGTTAAAGTTTTTGGGGTTTGGGGAAGAAATCACAGAGTCAGGTAGCGTGTTCCAGGCATTGACCACTCTGTTGCTGAAGTTGTATTTCCTGCAATTGAGTTTAGTGCAGTTTACCTTGAGTTTGTATCTATTGTGTGCTCATGTATTGTTGTGGTTGAAGTAGTCATTGGAAGGTAGGACACTGCAATGGATAATTTTATGTACTACGCTTAGGTTGGACCAAAGTCAGCATAGTTCTAAGTTGTCTAAGCCGAAAATTTCAAGTCTGGTGGCATAAGGTATTCTGTTCTCCTAGATTCAGTCCTGAGTCACTTTGTAGTTGGAATAGGAACAGATTATAGAACAGGATATCCCAGAAAGAAGCTTTCAAGATCACTCTCCCTATTTTGCTCTCTCTTAAAGATGACTTGGGAAAAGACAGGGAAATCCAAAAGATGAAAATTATATTCCTCAGAGTTCCTCAAATGAAACCAAAAGGGTGGTTTTTTTGTATATACACTGAGCTATTGTTTGCTGTATTCATGATTTAGTCAAGAAACCAAATTGGCTGAGTTCACATATACAGCAATGCTAAGCCATCCACTCCAATCTGCCAACCATAATAGCTGGATTTGCTGGCTCTGAAGCTTTTACTGTATTCAGTCTGAAAATCCAGCCATCAGTTGAAGAAAGTTGAATGGTGAGTGAGGAAGCGAAAACACCAGTCTCCAGTGGAACAGATTGCCTTCAGAAGTTGTCAGTGCTGACATTGCTGCAGGTTTTCAAGAAAAGAGTGGACAACCATTTTTCCAGGGTGGTATAAGGTCTCCTGCCTTGGGCCTGAGATCCCTTCCAGCTCTATGATTCTAGGATTCCCTGAAAGTAAACCACAATTCCTGATTACATATACCTGTAGATTGAGGACTGGCTAAGCTTAAAAGATGGTTAGATAGTGGCATCAATGCAATAAACATGAATTTGGACAAACTTGTGGTGACAATGAGGAAGGAGGGCCTGGTGTGCTATGTTTCATGGGATTGCAAAGAGTCATACATGATTTAGCAACTGACCAACAACAAAGCTTAAAGGCTGCTCTATTGAAAGGGCAAGTGTAGGGACTGGAGAAGAAGATGGAGGAAGCAGGCACTAGAAACAATGACAAAGAGAAGCCTTCAGAGGAAATGGTGGGAATTCCCTTATCAAGGCCCATAGAAACAGATTCCCTAACTATTCTATGCTGTCTGTTTGGGATCTGGCTCATTTGTCAGGCACTAATTACAACTGGCCAGAATTTAATAAAGGCTCCTTGCTGTGGCTGGGGTACCAATGGAGTCTACTGGTGTAAAGCAAGACACCAAGCCTCAAACTACTGCTGTTTGTCCTGCGGTGGGATTCAAAAATTTTTACTACCAGTTCTGTGGGCATGGTTTGGTGGGCGTGGCGGGGAAGGATACTGTAAAATCTCCATTCCCTCTCCACTACTGGGGGAAGGTTATTGCAAAATCCCATTCCCTTCCCACCCCACTAACCTGTTTTCCAGCTCTGTTCTCCTGTAAGGGCAACAAGCAAAGACTCAGCTGATCAACTGGGATTCGGAGGCAGAGAGTAGATGGGGGGGGCAGTCAGAGGTGGTATTTGCCGGTTCTCCAAACTACTCAAAATTTCCACTACCAGTTCTCCAGAACTGGTCAGAACCTGCTGAAACCACCTCTGCATTTGTCCCATTTTCTCCCTCAATCTGAATATTTTTATGTTTGAAAATGTTATGCTTGATCTGGCTTGCAGACACTCCAAAGAGATGATCTTGCTTTCCACCCTTGCCCTGAATGCTTAAGAGTCTGTGAAGAATAAGTGCTGCAGGTTTTCTCTATCTTTGGAGTTCAGTGTTTGGCTGCTGTTACTCATGAGTAAACTCTCCACCTCTCTGTTTAGAAGGGACTTTGCCAAGACTAGGGATGAATTTAATGAACTCGTACTGCTATGGAATAAGCTCCAGCTATTTAAAAATTCATAACTGTGTTGTAGTAATTTTTGTTTCCTTTCATTTTTTTGTAACCGGGAGTATCTGAACTTGCCTCCTAAATATCAGGATGTATCTCCAGTTTTAGGTCACTGCAAACTGTAAAATTAGCATGCATTCTACACATGAACATGCCAAGAAAATAGCTAAACCGAATTTGCACATTTGCACACATTTGTAGATATCATTTATCATGAGATCTATTTAAAAATCCATTATCTATGGAGATATGATAAAAGTGAAGTCACTCAGGTTAAAGTTCGTTCAGGTTCTGATTGTGCCTACATACAAAGTGCATAAATCACTCCTTATCTCCTTTTGCAACTAACCTTCAAAGTTCATGACAAATGTGCCTAAAATTGCTCTTAAGATTTCTATAACTACTTAACATGTTTTATTACCAAAGTCTCCAGGAACATATTAGGTAACTTTATATTTCAGTTCATAAACTTTAGGGGAGAAAGCAACAGGCTACTCTCCCATTTTGGCTCCGTTCCATTGTTCCAAACCAGAAAGTTTCAGGAGCCATCAGTTTCTTTCAAGTAGGGGAACATTATTTCACAAAAGGGAAACACCTCCTGACGCTCAGATACTTGGTGCTAGAGTAGCTCTTACTCCTTGATCTCACTTGCTCTTACTTCAGCTAGAGTCAGAACCAGTCACACTAGAAAGAAACACTAGAGGCATGGCTACCCGTGTCCCCTCACCTTTAGGCAGTCTCTTTCGGGCGATGGAAGCTCCCTAAGTGCAACCACTTCAATCGGCCAGTAGAAGCGGCCTCGCAGTGAGGGGAGTGTGTGTGTGCACTCGCCCCGAGGCTGCTTTTACTGGCTGATCTAAGTGCACTTGAGGAGCTTCCATCACCCAAAAGAGACTGCCTAAAGGTGAGGGGACATGGGCAGCCCCGCCTCACCCCAAAGTGGCTGGAGACTCTGCCTTCAAGGGAGCTTTCGTCTGCCGATAGAAGCAGCCTCGCGGCGAGGGAAGTGTGTCTAGTGTTTCTACCGGCCGATCGAAGTGGCTGGTGACTGCACTTGGGGAGCTTACATCACCTGAAAGAGACTGCCTAAAGGCAAGGGAACACAGGCAGCCATGCCACATCCTAAAGCAGCCTGGGACTCTGCCTTCGTGGAACTTCTATCGGCTATCAAGGTATTCTAGCCTAGGCTACTTGCAGGGCATTCCTAAAGGCAAGTTTTCTTTCCCCCACCCTTCCCCAACATTTCTCTTCACCTCGTGTAGTTCTAACGAACGATGTGAGAAATGGCGGGGAAACACATGGTTTAAATAGGCCTAAATTTTGGGGTCGGGGCTTAATTTCACCTCATGCCTAGAAATCATGCTGAGCCTTCCTATTGATGGAGGCTGTATTGTTGGAGAAAAATGGTAATACCTTTGTTCAATCGACAATAATTACATATTGTCGATCATAGGCCTTCAGCCTGGCATCCTTCAAAGAATCAACAATCCAAATTCTGAAGTGGTTAATTATGAATCTCATTGTAGCAGTCAGTTTAAACAAAACAGTTGCAGCAGGAAAGTAGAACTGGGACTTTATGGTATTGTAAAGATAATAGTTTAATTCCATCAAATCAGACATGCCATTTATCTCATTTTGAACATTAAATGAGAAGGGGGGAAAATGTATTTGACATTTATGACAGATCCCAAGCATAGTTGTGAAAAAGCCAATTCTGCAGAAATCAAATAGTGCTTTCCTCAGAAGAAACCAAGACAAAGGAAGGCTCCGCTTCAAAACACTTGCTCTAATGGAGGCGGAATGCTGCAAGCAAAATCAGGACTGTTCTATTTGCTTTAAGCAATTGTGGTGATTCTTGTTCAACAAGTCTTGGATTGCCATTGTGTCCCTGCAAATGAAATCCTCCTTGTACAACTAATCCCTAGGTAAATGCAGAGAGCTCAGTAAATCCCCGAAAGTTGGTTAGCCAATGAACAACAGACAATTTGGGAAAAGGCGAGGGAGTGTTGCTATTCAAAATTATAGCAATATAAGCATGTTAAAGATTTCATGGATTATTCAGTTCTACTGCATTCTATTCTTACAACAAGCCTTTTTATCTTTTCTGGGGGGAAAAGAGAGAAAAACTTCCCCTGATCCCCCTCTGGATGGATCTTTTACCTGCAATTTATAAAACATTTTCAGTTTCCAAAACCAGTTAGACTGCTAGCAGGTACTCAATATTTTACATTTTTAAAAGATGCAGAGAATGAGGCCAGGAGAAACCTGTCTCCTGGCTCTCACACATTATTATTAAAATTGCAATATTTCAGCAGTGACTGATACAGAACTGGATTGAGGGGGGTTAGAAATATGGGAACTGTGTGAAAGCAACACTGACATAGCTGTTTGAGTGAAATTTCTTTATTTTAACAATAAGTTGCATTTAGTTCATTGAGAAGGTGTCCCTGCATAGTTATGTACCAAAATGGTACAGCATTGCTAGAAAACATTTTGAATTCCACCTTGTCTTCTTAGGCTACCATTGGTCTGAAAAAGTTAACTCACAAATGTCACATACTTATACAGTCGTTTATTTCTTTGTAATTTAATTTCCTTCATGTCATTTTATCATTTTGTGTACCATTGTCTTATGAGATTATCTCTTCATTCTTTCTGTCAGACACAGCCAGCCTTCCCTTCCTGTTCATCTTCTGCTTCCCTGGCCATTCCCAACTCTTTCTTCAGGTGATTTACAGGAAAATATAGATATAAGGGAACAAGCTGGCAATGGAAAAATCTTGTTTGATCCCACTTGGCATTTCTGCTTTCATCTGGTTTGCTCTAGAGCAGGGGTTGGCAATCTTAAACACTCAAAGAGCCATTTGGACCTGTTTCCCATAGTAAAGAAAACACTGGGAGCCATAAAACTCTTTTGACATCTAAAATATAGATAACACTGCATTTTTACCTTTATGCTATGTATTTATGCTAAACTAGTCTCGCCATCAGTGAAAGCAAATGAATCTGCCCACATACTGTTATATATGGGCTATATTGAAGAGGTAGGACAATGGTAGAAGGAAAGGATTTCTTTATTTAGCTCTGAACAAAAGAATGCCACCTGGTGTGCCTGCTGTTCTTTTTACAGGCTGCTGTCCACAATTTCAGCCACTGATGGCTGTTCATTTTCCTGCCTGGAAGACTGGAAATGAACTGGGTGTCGAGATGAAGATTATGGAC
>BHFT01036139.1:0-10997 GCA_004320025.1 Laticauda laticaudata | reverse complement strand
TGTTTCCAGCGGGAACACGGACTGTTCCTATTGGCTGATGCCGTTTGACAGCTGGCTATAAAAGGGAGCTGTCAAACGCATCAGCTGTTGTCTGCCAGCCGACTGCCTTGTTAGCACGGTAGCTGCGGCAACCCTTTATTTTTATAATAAAGTAAAAGCTGAAGTTCGCTCTGTGTTCACCTCAGGTTATTCCGCCACTCCACAACAATTACTCAGTTGCAAAAGGCAATTTTTCTTAGAACACCTTATATCCTGCAATTATACCTTTAATATTATTAAACAATATTTGCTTATTCCAGATTTTTAGGAAAGATAAAATAAGATAGGTAAGTGGACAAAAATGCCAAATTGTACCTATTCACTCTGTGACCTCACAGTTTGCTGCCCTCACGGCCATACAAAAAAAACAACAGAATTGGAGTAATCCTCAATTTTGAGGGAAGAATGTTCCAGAAGGTAGGAGCTATGGCAGAGAAGGCATGACTACTATTGCTAACCCTATGAGACATTCTTTGGCTGACAGGACATATAGCATATCCAACCTGCAAGCATACTATGCTGGTATCTTCCAACATTCTAGGCTCTTGGGAAGAACTGTGGATAAAGGCCAACACCAGCTAAAGAGATCTGATTTCAAATTTATTTATTTTATTTTGTTTATTTTGTCAAGCAATTATAACAGGTATAAGTATAAACATAGTTATGAATACATGAAATGGATACATATAANCACACAAAAAAATAAAACAATAGGACATGGTAGGCACGTTGGTGCACTTATGCACGCCCCCTACAGACCTCTTAGGAAAGGGGTGAGGTCAATAGTAGACAGTGTAAGGTTAAAGTTTTGGGGGTTTGGGGAAGAAACCATAGAATCAGGTAGAGTATTCCAGATATTGACCACTCTGTTACTAAAGTCGTATTTCCTGCAGTCAAGTTTGATGCGGTTTACCTTGAGTTTGTATCTGTTGTGTGTTCTTGTATTGTTATGGTTGAAGCTGAAGTATTCACTGACAGGTAGGACATTGCAATGTTTAATTTTATATCCTAAGATCAGACCGAAGGCGGCATAGTTCTAGGTTTTCTCGGTCTAGAATTTCAAGTCTGGTGGCATAAGGTATTCTGCAATGAGTAAAGGATGGAGAACTCTTTTTTTGTTGTTCTGTATTGAATAAATTGTTCTGTAAATAATAATTCTAAGTGCTGGCAGAGAAGTGTGGGACACCTTGTGTTGGAGTTAAGCTTATTATAGTATACTTGTCCTTATGTTTAAAATTTATTCCTATTTTTCTGTGTTACAATTGTCAATTGTACAGACAAAAAAAAATGGAAACTGCTGCTTTGAATAATCTTTAGTATGCAATAGAAAGAAATATCTTCAATATAATGAATAATGCAGTAAATCCAAATGCTTGGCTAAAGTAATAACTATTCAGAAATCACTACATTGCAACTTGATTGTGTAATCAATGTCAACCCAATTCCTCTAGGATTTAAGTTATAAAAATATTGTATAAATCTGTAGGGGGAAGAAGATAAATGGTATTTCATTTTTATATTTACCATATTTCAAAGTATTATTTCATTTAGATGGGCTGCTATTGATTTTAAAATATTTGGAGAGTTTTAATGTTATTTTAATATGTTGATGACCAAAATGCAGCCTCCCTTTTTTCATTAATACTATTTACCACAATTTATTTGCATGGATAGTTATTTCATTCAATTATACAGAGAATTCTCATGCTCATTGTGCCTCTGAGATTCTCAAAGCACCTAAATTCATATGTATTTCTCTCTCTCTCTCTTCCTGATTATCAAATACAGTGTTGGCTTTCCTCTCATTAAAAAAAAAGTGATGAATTATTCCTTCTGTATGAAAACACATAAAGCTGGTATTATTTCATACGCTTATGACAAGTACCGGTACTAGTCTAAAGAAACAGATAAAAAAATAAATACATTGACTCAGTAGAAACTGATAAAGTGTAGATATTGCCCAAAGCTATCACAGCGCATAACAGCCATAACCTGTACATGAATTTTATCTCTTCCTGGGTATTTTCCTTTGCTTGTCTTTAAACTAGGTCAGTAAGATATTCTGTACTTCTGGAACAATTTCTGCACACCATTGATAAGAAGAAAAATCTTTCCCAATTTTCATGATAGTCTACAGCTGAGCTTTTGTTTGTAATGAGCTGTGGAGTATGGAAAATTCTGTGCTTTGGGGCTGATGGTGACAAAGCGACTGCCATTGTATCAAGTTATAGAGAGAGAGTCTATTTTACTAGAAGGCTTCCTTCTCAAATTGTGTGTTTACTTCATGCCTAAATACATGCCTTTTTCTCTCGGGAGTTAGGGAACAGATTCTATTTTAATAAACATTGAAAAGTACATAAATGTATGAGTACACTATGGAGAAGCTTTTACATAAAACACATGAAAAAAATCCAAACAATTCCCTCTCCAACTATTAAAAATGCAAATTTAAATTCAGCTATTTAAATATTGATGTCCTGAAATAAATCTGTTGCCAGACTGGGAATTTTCATTCAGGTGATAAATTGATTATGGTTGTTCTAGCTTTTATTATGAATAAAACTCATTTGTTGGGTATAAATTTGCTGGTCTTTTGAATTGAACTAATGTGTGACACCAATCTATAAATAGAACCTTAAAAAAAGAACATCACAGAAAAAACAGTAAGGAACACTAAGAAGAAGAATTGCTTTGTAAATATTGTTTTTAAGAGGACAGTATGAATTTTAGGAAATTGATCTGGTCAAAAGTGAAGAGTTTGGAACTTATTTATATTACTGATTCTAGAACAAAATCATTTGGTTTTGAATTTGAATTTTTGAATTTCCTCCACAAGAAATGATATTTTTTTTACAACAAGAGGCTAATGTTCTTGGGATCTGCAGCTGTCTAAACAGAGTTAGTTGTTCGAACCAGATGTGTTATTCAGCAGATTATGACCAGTTCTGGAGAACCAGTAGTAGAAATGTTGAGTAGTTCTGAGAACTGATAACGGAAATTTTGAGTAGTTTGGAATACCACCTCTGACTGGCCTCACCCCCATCTATTTTCTGCCTCCCGAGTCCCAGATGATCAGCTATGTCTTTTGTTGCCCTGCATAGGAGAATAGAGCTGGAAAGCAGTTTAGTGGGGTGGGGTGGGAATGGGATTTTGCAGTATTCTTCTCTTGGAGTGGGGTGGGAATAGAGATTTTACAGTATCCTTCCCTTGCCATGCCCATCAAGCCACACCACCAAGCCACATGTCCACCAAGCCCCGCCCACAGAATTGGTAATAAAACATTTTGAATCTCACCACTGGGAATCCTACCCATGCTTTATTTCCCATGAAGTTTATAAGAAATGGATGCTTCTCTCTACTGATATTTTTCTGATTTTAAATTTGTTTTTTCCAATTATACATTATTTGAAATTTTGCTTTAAGTCTATTTGATGCATGGCAAATTCATATTTTTATGCACAAATTTCCCTACATTGTGCTTTTTCTACTCATTTACATACTATTTAATTCTAGGTTCCATAAATTTTGCTTTTTTTACACGCCTTTTGGAATTATGCAAAACTCAAAAAACTAATTATATTCTAATTCATGTATTGCCTGTTAATTGGCACTCCAACAGATAGATCTGTTCATTGTTGACTCAGCAGCATCCTTCAGTTCCCAAGAAAATGGTTGTATTTAAATTGTTTAAGTGGTTTTCTCTAGTCTTTCAAAGGTTGTGAATCAAGCACCTAAGTTTTATTAAATAATTGCAATCTTGCTTAAATAATAGATATTGGCAGTGATCCTTTCTTCCACACTTTTACTGCTATTATTTTTTTCACTCAATTTTCTACTTTTAGTAACATTAATTTATCAGTAAATTAAGTTAAATAAAAAGGTAATTTATTTAACAAAATAAATTAAAAAATGTCATTCAGCAATAAAATTTGAATACTTCTAATAGAGCCTAAAGGGAAGAAAAAAAAACAAAGCAAATAATAAAAAGGCCAGGTAATCTTGAGCTCTTATTTAACTCTTATTAAAAGGGATATTCCTTCACACTTTCTGAAGAGCACTTCTTTGATAGATAAGAACAATCTCTTAACTAGTTCTATTTCAAGAACATGTAGCTTTTAGGAATGTAATATGGATAGAATATGTGGAAAATCAACATCTTTTGCATATCTCTACTCAATTTCTTGAAATATTTGACTTCTGACTATTGACAATGTCCTCATCCCATGTGCTTCATTAAACCTGAAAGAACAATGTGGAGACTTTTCACTGGCATGTACAAATAATAAGTTCTGGAAATTTACATGTGTTCAAAGAATCAAATTTCTACTTATAACAGTGTTTCATATACTTTTGTATCTTTTTTTTCAAATGAGAATATTTTAATTTTATATTTTAATTTTTTTAAAAAAATAAAATTTATGTTGTATGCATAGAGCACAAGCCTAAGAAGAAAAGAATTATCCAATAATATTTTAAATCTTCTACACTTAATTTTTATATTCAGAAAATACTATGGTCAAAAGAAGTTAGGGTACAGACCACTGGATAAGGTAGTTCTACCCCATTTTTTGTAACTTATAATTTTATCTTTGAAAATACATTTTGTATTCTTTATGGAACTAAGAAGTCTATTACAGAATTTGAAATAATTGATTCAAAAGAAAAATCTCATTCCATGTAGATTTAAAATCTTTTTCTTAAAAAGATGAAGAAAATAAAAATGTCCACCTCTTGTTTAGTTTAATTTATTGTCATTACACCTCAGACAACGAAATCAAACACCATCTTCAGTGCACATTATGACCATGAAAATAAACACAAATACATATCCTTCACACTCCACACATTGAACCGAAAACCCCCAATACCGCACCAACACTGCACTATACAGTAGAATTCAAAAGAGCTTTTGCCCTGGGATAGAAGCTGTTTTTCAGCCTTTTTGTGCTTGTTTTTGTTATTCTGTACCATCTGCCAGATGGTAATAATTCAAAAAAGGGTGTCCAAGATGAGATGGATCTTTGAGAATATTTTGAACTTTCTTAAGGCAGTGGGAACTATAAAGCTCTTCCAAAGGTGGAGAGGGCAACCAATGATCTTCTGAGCAATGACGTTAACCCCCTGGAGTGCTTTCCTATCTGCCACTGTGCAATTGGCAAACCATACAGAGGTGCTGTAAGTTAAGATACTTTCTATGGTACAGCAATAGAAGGTCACCAGCAGTTTTTCATTCAGTTGTTGTTTTCTGAGAAGTTTCAGGTAGTATAATCTCTGTGGGCCCTTTTGACCAGTGCTGCAATGTGAGCACCCCAGGTCAGGTCCTCTTTTATGGTAATACCAAGAAACTTAAAACTGGCCACTTGCTT
This sequence comes from Laticauda laticaudata, assembly GCA_004320025.1. Lineage (NCBI taxonomy): Eukaryota > Metazoa > Chordata > Lepidosauria > Squamata > Elapidae > Laticauda > Laticauda laticaudata. The sequence goes on along the minus strand of BHFT01036139.1, from coordinate 5,592 downwards.
CACTTGCTCTCCATTGATAAGCAAGGGCTGGATGTCTGATCTGTTCCTTCTACAGTCCACTATAAGTTCCTTGGTCTTATTGGTGTTGAGCACCTAAGTATTGTCTCCATGTCATGAAAGCAACCAGTCCACCTCATCTCAATTGGCAGACTCATCCCCCCAGAGTCCCACCATTGTTGTATCATCTGCAAATTTAGCAATAGTATTACTAGTATGAGTGGGAATGCAGCCATGCAGATAGAGTATAGAGTAAGGGACTCAGCATGCAACCCTGTGATTAAGAATAAGACCTGAAGAAGTATGATTATCTAATCTGACCCTCTGTGAATGGTCAGACAGTAAATTCATAATCCGAAGGCAGATTGAATAAAAAAGTCCTAGGTCCAGAAGTTTAGACACTAGTCTACGTGGAAGAATTGTGTTAAATGCAGAACTAAAATCTACAAAAAGTATCCTCACATAGCCCCTTGTTTCCTGGTGCAGGAATGTATGCATCCTTTTCTGGATATGTATTTCATTCTGAACAAATAATATCAGAGTGACAGTTCCACAATGCTCAGAGCTTCCATTTAAAGAATGTTATGGGTTTAGGTACCATTGATCTATAACATTAACAAATGATTTATTTAATATGCATTATTTTGAGATCTTTGGTTATCCTGAGAATTTCAGAAACTAGGTTAAAATAGGACTGACCACCTTGATGTAACAATTCAATGTATACTAAAATATAAGTATTTATTTTGGCTTCTAAATTCTTTCAGATTTTAGTTGTATATAACTTGGTCATTATGAGGTCCTATTCTCTTAATAGGGGAAAATCAGTCATTTTAATTGAATACCAAAAGCCCTTATAACACTCAACAAGAGTTTTTACATTGCACATGATTGAAGGAAAGGGAAAGAAGCCTATGGCTTTATTAAGACATTATTTTTATTGTTCAAATACCTAGAAAATTCAGTAGGTAGAACTCTAAAATATTTTTATCTAAGCCTCAAGTAGTCATATAGAGAATATTCCTAGAAATGCATGTACTTGAATGATCTTGGTTAATGTGTTCAGTATAATTGTGATAATACAGATTCTGATTTTCTTGCTGAAATTTAAATTTAGTTCTTACATAGATATGCTGATAATTTGAAAATAAATTAAAAGCTCCTACATCAAGTTGTTCCAGCAAATCTGAATTGTGTTTTCCACGAAGACAATATAACAGTATAATTTGTTTTGCTTCCATTACTTCTTATCCTACAACTCATTCTATTTCTGTAAATCTATTCTATCTAGCATAGATTGCCCCATGGATAGTATCCACAGCACAACTACTTAAAACTTAGCATCTTTTGTTGATTAGACACGCCTAGACAACTTGATCGAAAGAAATCCCTAAGTTTGTCTTCATGTTCCAGGCAAACTGGAGATCCTTCATTTTACCAACAGGATTATAGGTTCAATAGCATTCTTGTTGTGAGTTACACAACAACTCTTTTTTTAACCTCTTCATTTGTGTATTTTCTTGCAATATACTCATCTGTTTGCCATCTCACTTAATTGCTACTGCAAGCAACAAAAACTGCATTTCCAAGATATCAGTAAATTGAAAGCCTTTGGACTGACTTTGCTATAAACCTTTCTGTAATACTTGGATTAGGTGATCTAAATTGGTGGCATCAGATCAATTGCCCTGCTTACATATACTAAATTCTGTGTAAACAGAGCATAGCAGGCTTGGGAAAATTGAGCTGGGTATATTATTTCTATAGTAAGCTTATTCATTTTTATAAGCAGGTGTGCATTACATGCTCTATCTCACTTTAAGATTTAATACCAGGTAATTATAAAATGTGAGATTAAAATAAGAAAAGTATTCAGTTTTGAAATGCTATGTACTCTGGATGGTGGGTACCTAACAATCCAGGAAATGAAAGCAAAACTTGCTCATATTTGGCAATTTACCATCTGGTTGTATATCTGTGATCTAAACTATAATGGTAGCTTCATTGATGATGGAAGTCTATGGAGTTTGGGGACAATAAAGGAATAATGTCAAATATGGAAGTGCAAGAATTATTTGCATAAAAATATTTAGCCATGGATTAAATCCTATTGAATAAACTCTTTATATAAAAGCTTGGATTTGTTTTCCCATAAATTATTTAGCCAATGATAATGGTAGTGATTATTTTTTCCAAAGGAATGTTAATGACAAACAATTGTATAAATACAAACAGTAGAGCTGATTTTAATAAACTCAGAGAGAACTTGGGAAAGATTCCATGGATGAAAATCCTAAAGAGGAAAACAACTCAACAGCGAAAACAACTCAAGAATCTTGGGCAAACTCCGGAAAAGTATGATTCATAGAACCCAGCACCAAGCACATACCACTGAGAAAGAAAAACAACGAGAAATCAAGATAAACTAGCATGGCCTGCTCAAAATTTCTCTGGCATCAATTAAAAAAACAAAGACAAGTACAAAAAATGAAAGGACATACAACTAAAGCATATCAGCAGATAGCAGAATTTGCAAAAGCTTGAAGTCAGGTGATAGCAAAGGTTCAGACACGAACAAAGACTTTGCAATCAAAAGTCAAAGCATAATAAAAAAACAATTATTCCCCAACATATAAATAACAACGAAAAAAATCAAGGAAAACAAGCCCGTCGTCCACCTAAAGAACAGGGATGCCAAGAAGTTAAAAACACGCGCAACAGCAAGAAAGCAAAGCCTGCTTAACTCATCCTTTGCATTGGTCTTCATCAAAAAAAACTATTAGTTCAACCACCAAAAAACCCAACTGCTAAAAGACAGAACCAAATAAAAGTTAAAATAAGCAAAAAATAGTAATAAACACCTGTCTGATCTTCATGAAAAAAAAATACACTGGGACCTGATGCGATATATCCCAGAGGTTTAAAGGATGCTGCAGAGTCATTCAAACCATTGCCCACATCTTTCAAAAATTCCTGGCACACCAGGAACACTACCAGAGGACTGGAAAGAGCAGATGTGTTCCCCATCTTCAAAAAAAAAGGAAAAAAGTAAAATCCACGGAAACTATACCAATCAGCCTAACAGTCAATAAACCCGGGAAATACTGGAAAAAAGATAATGAAAAAAACCAATACTGCCCACATCTATAAACAAGTAAAGTAATAACTCAGCATCAGGCACGGCTTTGTTTAAACACAGGATCATGCCCAAACCAATCCTTACTTTCATTCTTCAACAGAGTGACTAAATAAGTAGACCAGCAAAATCATGTGCACATAATATATTTAACTTTCAGCAAGGCATTCGATTAAAGAGACCACAACCTACTTCTTGCGTAAGCTAGAAAATGTGAATAGAATCCACACTAGATGACTCAACATAATCGGCTGAACAAACCGTACTCAATCAAGAGTCCTTATTATGGTTCTAATCTACACAGGAGGGAAGTAAAATAGTGGCTGTTGTGCCACAAGTTCTCGTCTTAGCCAGTACTCTTCAATCATCTCATTCACAACATAGATGAGAAAAAAGGGGGACCTTACAAATTTAGATCGCTATTAAGTGCAGCAATAGCAACACCCAAGAACGATTAGGCTCAAGATCCAATGGATCTTGACAACTATGAACACTGCGCTATATCTAACAAAATTAAATTTAATGTAGAGAAAAGTAAATTACACTTAGCAAGAATAAAACCACAAAGTACACTATATAGACTGCGCGGTAAACCAAGCTCAAATAGCATGAACTATTCGAGAGATCTTAGCAATCTTCATTGGAAACAACCAGCTAAATATGACCCAGTATGACAGGCCAGCAGCAAAAAAGCCTAAATGCAAGCCTCAATTTTATTAACACGAGGATTACAATCAAGCAATTGCCAGGCTACTAATACCACTCTTATAAATCCTTAGTAAGATATCACCCTAGAGTACTGCAATCCAGTTTTGTTAAGATGTTGAGACTCTAGAAAAAGTACAGAGAAGAGCAACCAGGATGATTAGGGGATTGGAAACTAAAACATATGAAGAACCGTTACAGGAACTGGACATACCTAGTCTAGTGAAGAGAAGGGGAGACATGATAGCAGTCTTCCAATATTTGAGAGGCTGCCACAGAGAGGAACGGGTCAATGTATTTTTCTAAAGCACCTGTAGACCATACAAGGAAAAATGGATGGAAACTGTCCATGGAGAGACTGAACCTGGAAATAAGGAGAAACTTTCTGACAGTGAGAACAATCAACCAATGGAACATCTTGCCCTCCAAAGTTGTGGGAGTGCCATCACTTGAGACTTTCAAGAAGCCATCTATCAGAAATGGTGTAGGGTCTCCCGCTTGGGCAAGGGGTTGGACTAGATGACCTAAAAGGTCCCTTCCAACTCTGATTATCTGTTATCTGTTACATTATCCTTGTCTTTTGCAAAGACAAAATGTATTGGGAAGCAAAATGTATTATTGGACAGCAAAATGTGTTTTAGCACATAATTGTGGAAGATTGTAAATACTAAAACTGTTAAACAGCAAATGACATATAATTGAGCAGCCACCAGTCAAGTTGATGAAGACGTTGGACTGGCACCACAGAGACTCAGTGCTAATTCATCCACAACTGTGCAAGTTCAGTGGCTAATTTTTTTTTCCAGCCTTCTCTACTTCACCAAGTTTTTATTGTAGAGAAAAATGAGGAGTGCATACTCTGAATGATGCCTTGAGCTCCTGCATTAAAGGTAGGATATAAATCTAAGAAGTAAATAAATATTTAGGGACCTGGTATTGGCAGTATTATTTTTCAGAATGCAGAAGGATATGTCTACAATACACAGATTATTTATTTGCAAGGAATGGTAAATAAGGAAATATTACATACTTTTACAAATGTCTGTAATAGTCAAACACTATAATATTTCAGCTAGTTTTCTCAAAAACTGTTGTGATGAATTTGAATTTTTTTGCCACCTTTGTAGTGTTATGGGTAAAAGAAAACACGGTAATCTTTAAAATTATGAAAAAGAAATGGAATTGATCTGTTTGCTTCCCAACCTTGCCATAAAAATGATAAGGTTAATGTTTAGAAGCAATTAAATGGGATGATATATTGTATCCTAGCAATTAGATTCTGAAGGATCATCTCTCATGGAGAGAAACTGATGACGATGTTCTGTATGGAACTTGGTAGGCTCCAAGTACTCCATTCTGGTTGGCCAAAAAGGCCACTTACAGATTGGTTTGCTAGGAACCAATCTGGGAAGCTGCCAAATGGCGGGAAGAATTAAATAACTGTCATTGGCCACAAGTCGGCAGGCTAGCCGCTATATAAAGGGCTGCCGTGGATTGGGCTATGTTCCGTTTCTTTACCTAGTGGTTTGAAATAAACAGTTGTTGTTTGGAACCTGGTCTCCTGCACTTGTTTCCGGACGGAATACTGGCGACGAAGGTGGGATCGTCGTAGAAGCAGAGACCGAAGCACGTGGCAATTTGAACCGAGCGAAAAAGATGGCTGGTAACAACGCGTCGCCTGCACCCTTCAATCCAGATGTAGAGGATTGGGAATCGTATATCAATCGCTTTCTTATGTTCTTAGAAAGCAATGA
>BHFT01036138.1:0-16576 GCA_004320025.1 Laticauda laticaudata | reverse complement strand
GTGTGTGTGTGTGTGTGTGGGTGGAAAGACCAGGCAGCGGAGGGAAGTTCCGGCCAAGCGAAGCTCCGAACCCCGAAATTCGCCCCCTCCCCGTTCACCCCCCCCTTTCTTCTTTCTATTTTTGGCCCGATCCAAGGCAGCTTCAGGATGTCCCCGCGTCTCTTTTTGCGCCGCGAAGCTTCCCGGCAGGATTTTCTCCGGTAAGTATTTTTTTTGGGGGGGGTGGGAGGGGGCAGAGGCTCCCGAGGCGATCCTTTGTCTCCCGCCGGTATCCTCGCCCTCGCTTCCCGGCTCTCCCCCTTTTGCGCCGGGGCGAGCAGCTGCGCCTGGCGGGCAGCGCTCATGCCCCGGGACTCCCGTTCCCCGGGATGGGTGGAGGGTTTTTTTTCAAGGATCCCTCTGCGCCCTGTCTCCGGCTCAGTTTAGGATGCGCGCAGGGGTGGGTGGGCGATGAAGAAGATCTTCCTTAGTCTAAATTTGTCATCTCTCTTTTTTCTTCTCTCTCTCTCTCTCTTTTCTCTCTGATTCTTTCTCCTTCTCTCCTCCGTCTCTTTCTTTCTCTTTCTCTCACTCTTTGTCTCTTGATTTCTTTCTCCCTTTCTCTCTCTTTTTCCCTCTCGAATTCTTTCTCCCTCTCTTCTTTCTTCTGTTTCTCCCTTTCTCTCTCTTCTAATTCTTTTTCTCCCTCCCTCTCTCCCCTTCTCTTTTCTCTCTCTCCATTTTTCTGTCTCTTTATCCCTCATTCTCTCTTCCTCTGCCCTTTCCTTCACTCTTTCTTTTCCCTTTCTTTCTTTCTTTCTTTCTTTCTCCCTCTTGTTTCTCCCTCTTTCTCGCTCCCTCTCTCCCCTTCTCTTTTCTCTCTCTCCATTTTTCTCTCTTTATCCCTCATTCTCTCTTCCTCTGCCCTTTCTTTCACTCTTTCTTTTCCCTTTCTTTCTTTCTTTCTTTCTTTCTTTCTTTCTCCCTCCCTCTCTCCCCTTCTCTTTTCTCTCTCTCCATTTTTCTGTCTCTTTATCCTCATTCTCTCTCCCTCTGCCCTTTCTTTCATTCTTTCTTTCCCCTTTCTTTCTTTCTTTCTCCCTCTTGTTTGTCCCTTTCTCCGTTCTTCTCTCCCTCTTTGTGTTCCTGTCCCTTTCTTTTCTCTCCTTTTCTCTCTTCTTTCTAATTCTCTCTCCCTCCCTCTTTCCCCCTTTCTTTTTTCTCTCTCCCTCTTTTTCTCTGTCTCTTTATTCCTCTTTCTCCCTCCCTCTCTCCCTCTCTCTCCCAACTCACCCCATTTCAATCTTGCTCCCTTTTGTCTTCCTTCATTCTCCTTTTCCCCTTCTGCTGCACTGGACTTTATTGAATAAAATGCTCATTTCCCCAGTTTTTTCCTCTTTTTATTGCTTTGGCTTCCTTAAAAAAAAAAAAAAGCTGGCAATGTCACAGAAAAAGTGTGAGTGTGTGTGTGTGAGTGTGCGTGGATGCGTGGGAGGGCAGCCAGGCTGTTAAAATGTCAGCCGAATTGGAGGGGGAGGCAGCACTGAATGTGGCAAGCCAGCTTGAACTCCAGCTAAACAGCCCATTTCCGTTCTTTCCTGACAAAAAAACCCTTCCATTGCATCCTTTTTTTCTCGCTTCCTGAAAAGAGGCGCCTCTTAAAAATATATAACTTTCACCCAGCAGATCCCCAGATCTGAGGAGATCTAGCTGAAAAATTTGCCCAACCTGGGAAATTTTACATATTACACGTCAGGGTGAGGAGCTGTGCTTTTGTTAGCTGGAAAACGCATGAACAATCCTTCTTTTTTTAACACCCAAAATGGAGAAAGCTGCCCTTTAAAACGCCGCTTTAACCTTGCAGTGATGTCACCTGCATGGAACTGAGCTTCCTTTAAGCCCTGATTAATAATAGAAACCGATCTTGGCTTAAGTGGCTTGCAGAGGAAATGGCGTCCTGTCATTGTACGAAATGCGCACAGCCAGCGTTTTCTATCTGGTGTGGAAAAAAAGTATGTCAAAGAGTTTTCTACACCTGTTGAACTTCCAGCAGGCCTGGAGGCATTTGGGCCCATTCATTCACATTTAGAGGGTGGAGGAGAATGTCTTGCACAACTGGGTTTTTCTTTCTTTCTTTCTTTCTTTCTTTCTTTCTTTCTTTCTTTCTTTCTTTCTTTCTTTCTTTCTTTCTTTCGACTGTCCCACAAGCTTGCAATTCGCTATGTATAGACTTGGCCGTTGCGAAATGCGAAATATTTTGCTAAATGCAAAATATTTTTCTCCGTCAGCCCTTCTGGCTGGGGATTAATACTGCTGAGTTTTGCACCCACTTTTGCTTTGATCTTCAGCCCAGCGTTCTGCAAAATTTGCGGGTTCAATCCCACCCACCCCCACGAGAGAAAGGCTAGGCTTCCCCCTTCCCCCCCAAAAAACAAACCAAGAAACAGAAAGTAACATCTCTGACACTTTATCATGTTGATCATAAAACCTATTTGCCGAGTGTTTTCTTGAGGGCTACTCAACAGTGCTGAAACATTCAAACCTAAGAGAGTGCAGAAATGTGGGTTGGACTCCATTTTTGGAGAATTTCTGGAGAATTACAACGCCTTATTTTGGGGGGATTTGGGTTGAGTGACTCCTGAGAAGAGAACCCCGCTGTGTCTGATGGACTGACGGAGGCCAAACCTTTTGGCAATAATAATTTTGTAGCCTGTTTGGGCTTGTTGCTTGAGCCTCAATGTTTTCTGAGATCAACTTTCACAATTTGGGCTGGAGAGACTCCCTCCAGATTGTCATCTTAAACAGAATAATAGAGTTGGAAGGGACCTTGGAGGTCATCTAGTCCAACCCCCTTCTCAAGCAGAAGATCCTATCCCATTCCAGACAAACGGTTGTCCAATCTTTTCTTTAAAACCTTAGTAAAAAAAAACAAAACTTAATGGTAGGAAAATGTGACTCTGTTTCCTCCCTTTAAATCAAAGAATCTGATGCACTTTTTCCAAATAACTTTAAGAAAAGTTTAGTAATACGTTTTCTTTGAGTTATGAATGGTTGATCGTGCATTTATTTGATGGAGTAAACTTCATCTGTTGGGGTTTTTTTTGGTCACATAGACTAATACAGCTCTCTTCTTTATTTTTATTTATCTTTAATCTTCGTTTCCTGTTTACTTCCTCTTTCCCACCAAATGCTGGCTTGCTGATGTTTGTTTAATGAAACATCTAGCTCTGTCTACCTCTTCGTAGCAGTCAAATTAAACTGCCGATCATATTGTGGGTCACAGCCCTGAACATTTGTGAAAATCCCCCAACTTTTTTTTTAATCTCTCCGCTTTGGCCTGCTGTGCAAAAGCAAAGCAGGCAGGTCAGTTTTTGGGTTCCCGTTATGGCCCGCAAAACGGGATTTCAAGCATCAAAACAAGGATATTGTGTAGGATATTGTGTGAATGCCGCCATTTGATGGCTGGAGTGTGAAAGGCAGAGCAAAAATGATTCTGGGATGGTTGTGTTTTCCTAAGCAAGGTAAGAAGAATTGGCTTGCTGCAAAAATCCCTTCTTAGACCAAAAAATAATAATAATTCTTGCAGAACAGAAAGAATTGCATTAAAAAATCAATTGTTTTGTATTTCGAAGGAGAAGGGAGAGGACGGGACTGACACTTCCTTTAGGAAAACCGGTCACCCCAGTCAAGAATTTCACAAAAACCTGACGCAATCAGGTCTTGTAAAAACATAAGGGTCCACCTGAAGAAGATGGGAAAAACTTCCAGAAGGCCAGGATTGGAATTAAAAGGAAGGCAGCAAGTTCTTTAGATGGCTAGGATCTGGGAACAGTTTTAACTGGAGAAATGGAAAGAGAGATCTTGGAAAACCTTCTCAAATCAAGCGGGTATTCCTGCATCGTTAGGTTCTCTGATTTGAGAGAAAGTGAATTTTGGGTGGAAATCTCAAAAAAAAAAAAACAAGAACCAAGGAAGTTTTTTACCACCTCTTCTTCCCTCCCTCTCTCCGTCCCTTCCCACTTGTCTGTGGGATTTTCCTGCATCCAAGGAAGAATCGAGAATCCTTGATTTGATTTGATTTGGCGTTTTCCCCAGTTTGGATTTTCAAACTACTTGCAGCTCTTTCCGTGGGGGGGGGGGAAGGGCAGGGGGTAAAAAATAGGCGCCCCAGAGTTGTGTCCCTCGTGTTGTTAAGGGACAGGGATTTGCAAGGCATAGGGGGGGGGGCGACAATGTGGGATGCGAGCGCATCAACTCCATTGCTGCACAACGGAGACAAAAGAAGCCAAGATGGTGTAATGGAAAAATACACGCGGGTGGGCCTCCAGGGCACGGCTGTTAGGAGGAGCCTGGCGCCCTCGGAGGCTTAGAAAGGGAGGGGGAATCCAGCTTAAGAAATGGGGGCTGCCCCCGTATTGTTCGCAGCCGGGCTGCAAGGAGAGAAGGAAGGAGGTAATTGAGGATTGGGCTGCCCAAGGCATCCGGGAAGGGAATTAAGGGTCCAGGGTGCAAAAAAAAAAGACCTTCCGGAGGTTGGCTTGCACACCTGGGTTTTTTTATTGATATCCTGCCTTTACTACAGCTCGTCCTCGACTTACAGCAGTTCGTTTAGTGACCGCTCAAGAGTTACAACAGGCGCTGGGGGGGGGGAGCGACTTAGGACCGTTTTTCGCACTTATAACCGTTTGCGGCATCCCCCCAATGGAAATGGGAACACCCGATTCATATTTGTGACAGTTGCTTTTGTGACAATCGAAGTCAACGGGGAAGCCAGATTCACTGAATGGCCAGGTTCCTCATTTAGCAAACTGCATGGATTCGCTTAACGACCATGGCCAGAACGGTCATCCAATGGGGCAAAATATCATGTTTTCGCGGAAATCTTGGTCGCAGTTGCGGTCGTAAGGTGAGGGCCACCTGTGTTTTTACAAATAATGCAAGGTGGAGAAAATACCCAGCATACCTTACTACTTCTGTTTCTCCACAACAGCAACCCTGCGAGGTGGGTTGGGCTGAGAGAGACAGGTTCGAAGTCACCCAGATGGCTTTCATGGGTAAGGTGATACTAGAACTCACCGTCTCCTGGTGATTGGCCCAAAGTGACCCAGCTGGCTTTCATGCCTAAGGTGGGACTAGAACTCACCATCTCCTGGTGATTAGTCTAAAAGTCACCCAGCCAGCTTGCATGCCTAAAGCAGGACTAGAATACAAGGCCTCCCAGTTTCTAGCCAGATGCCTTAATCACTGGTTAAACTGGGCAACAGTTCAATAGTTTTGGAACCCGTGGCACAGAAAAAAATGTGGGGCGCAGGCCAACAGAATTCAAAAACCAAAACCCAACTTCTTATCAGCTACAAGTCTACAAGTCAACTTCTTATCAGATATAAGGCAGCTGGCCCAGCCTTGCTACGAGTTCAAGTTCTGCCTTATCTGGAGGTTAACTAAATGAAGCCGGGCGTAAGCAATGCAGTACATAATTTATTTATTTTTTAAAAAATGTATCACCACAGGCCAAAATGCCACCTTCACCGCGATCCGCAGGACCCCAAGTTTGCAAGGGCCACTTTCGATCTTGGTCCTGGATCCCCCCTTCCTTGTTCATTCCAGTTCTGCAAACTGGGTTTGTCTCAAAAGCGCCTGACCTTCTTACAAGGCGGCCTGGCTGCTTAGACTCAGGCGCTGCTCCATTTTGAGAGCACGTGTGAAGACGCGTGGGTTGTCCTTGCACGCCAAGAAGCAGAGGACCAAGATGGCTCCGGATTACTTCTGGAATTGGTCCTTCTGTTCGTGCTGAATCCTTTTGCATTTTGCAGCAGGAGGTGGGCCCAACCTTGGCTGCTTTAAGACCGGTGGACTTCAACTCCCAGAATTCCCCAACCAGCTTTGTCTTACAGCAGCCATTGTCGGGACTCCTTGTTCTAAAGCTTTGCCAGCTGGCACAAATTGAATCCCATTCCAGGTGCTTTGGGGTTTCACTTGTGCTGCAAATGAGTGAAAACATCCAGCAAACAAATCTGGGACATTTCTATTTTTTGCTCCTTCCCCTTCTTGCATTTTTTATTTCCCGGCTTGAAAATAAAAGTCCTTTTTTTTTTTTTTTTTTGCAAAGAGCTTGCCAAAGAAGCGAGCGGCACGCATGTGTTCTGGTGCCCGTGTGGTGGTAAATGCGTCCAGCCTCACTTTCTCTAGCATATCAAACCAGGTTGATCCAATAAATGTTGGCATTTGACCTACTTTTTCTTTTTCAATGATTTCCCCCGTTGAAAACAGCTGGGAAAGAGCGAAGCAGGGGGAAGGGGAAAGAGGGAGAGGTGTAATATATGTAGTACACAACTATATATGTGTGCTGTTCAGCTTTGTTCGGGTATTTTCCCACATCATTGTAGTTGTGCTTTTAAAGTTGTAGCAATATTTTGGCAGAATCTCATCTGCCATCTTCAGGCTTCTGTATTGTGTTCATCAATACAGAAGCTTGATGATGGCAGATGAGATTCTGCCGAAACGTTGCTACAACTTTAAAAGCACAACTATGATAACGTGGGAAAATACCCGANGTGTGTGTATGAATTGATGATAGAAGACACAAAATAACACTGTCAATGTCAAATGCTGTTAAAAATGTAAATATGACTTGTACTGATGGATAAACAATAAAAAGCATTGTTAAAAAAATAAAAAGGGGAAATGAAATTATAAAAACCTCTCATCTTAAGAACAGGCTAAAATCAGGTTTAGGAGGGGGAGAAATACACTTCTGGGTCACGCCTAGTTGGTTTGACTGGGATTTAGCCACTTGTGAATTGTGAAAGAAAGTAAATAAATGCGACTCAAAAGAGGAGACAGATTTGCATAAACTCAGCATGTGTTAATTAACGAGCACAGGTGCTTGTTTAGAAATACCGATTAGGTTTTCCATACAGTCTCACTAGAGGTTGTGACTGGGGGATCCCCATGGAATAATCTAAACAATCCATTAAATGTTTGTTGGTTTTAAATATTTACACATTGCCCTTTAGAATGCATGCCAAAATAGCCTTCAACTATTATTAAAAAGCCAACATCCAATTAAAAATGCATTACTGACAAGTGGGAGGTGTTCTTTTTTTTTTTTTAATGGAATAAACAGTATTTAAAATGGGGAAGTGAAATGTTGCAACTCCCAGTGCTTATTTAGAGGGATTGTCTCATTAGAAGTTAATTAAAAGCCAGTTTTAAAAAAAAAACACCTAATACAATGAAATTGGGAGGTAAAATGAGAAGAATTAGGGGTGTTTATTGGAATCATCCAATTGCCTCCGGTTTGATCAAAACATAAGCCACATTATACATTAACTGGAGAAGGAGCAATAACTGCTTTTAGAAATCTGGAAACTATGAAATTTTTGCTGAAAATGGATAAAAATGAATTTGGTGATCTCTGGCTGTAAGTTTTAGGACTCTGTAATACACACAGTATTGATGGAAATAACAAAAAGCTTCATGTTAAATCAAAGCCCATCAAAACTTCAGCTGCACTCTGGAATCCAAGATAAAATGTTGATTATTTATCAGCCGGGTTCCATAACCCTATGTTGTCCCCAGCATGCCTCTCTTTGCTGAGAAGTCAATCAGCCTATGACTCAGACAAGGTCTTCCACAGGAAATACAATTTCTCTCCAGTGCTGCTAAATTTAGTTTATAGTTCAGTCCCAGACAGCAATAATACCCAGTAGGCACCCTACGGTCATGTGGTTGGCACAAAGGAGTTATTGGATTGGGGCCAGCATTGCTTCAAATTTTTCCATTCATGCTGTCCCTTTCTTTCTTTCTTTGTCTGCTAAACCATCATGGTACAGAGAAGATGAAAGGTGTCTAACCACTGGGACTGCAATACATTGTTCACATGGGAGGAAACTGCATGGTGGGCATGCAATATATATACTGTATATATATATGCTCAGGGGTGGGATTCAATTTTTTAAACCATCGGTTCTGTGGGTGTGGCTAAGTTGGTGGGCGTGGCTTGGTGGTCATGTTATTGGCTGGGTGTGGCCAACTCAACATCACTCACATCGTGGCATGCATCTCCTCACCTGACCTCTCATGACTGTGGGGATGCTGCAACAGTTGTAAGTGTGAAAAACGGTCATAAGTCACTTTTTTCAGTGCCGTTGTAACTTTGAATGGTCACTCCACACAAGCAAAATACCAGCAAAGGAGGGGAAAAAAAACTCCAGAGAGGCTCCTGAGACAGGAAGTCTAGTCCTGCCAAGAATGTAATAAGGGTTAACGGAGAGGCCGTTTCTGTAAGCAACATCAGAATGTTTCCTTCCTGCCTTCCTTACAGGATTAGCCCAGTAATTTCTTCCAACAACCGGTCCTCCAAACCGCTTAGAATGGTAACAACCGGTTCCAGCAAATAGGTGCAAACTGGTAGAATCTCACCCCTGTATATGTTATATATATATGCTATTTTGGCTTCATGCTTGTGCAAGCAAAGCCACACATTTTTAAGAAAAAGCCAGCTAATCTGCAAACATCAACTCCATCAACTGATCAAGAAATGACAACACAGCCAACCTCCCCACCAGTATATATAGGGAGACGGCAGCTCCGATCACACTTTGCTTGCACAAGCATGAAGCCGAAAGCACCAACCTGAAGATGGTGAGTGGGGCCTCATCAAAACGTTCCCAAGATACTCTCAATCTCACACGGGAAAAGACCTGAACACGCCAAGACCTGCATACCTGTATATATTTTCGTAGATTTTCATGGGTACAGGTATGTAGGTTTAGGTGTGTTCGGGTCTTTTCTCATGTAAGATTATCTTGGCGACTGCTTGCACTGGCATGAAGCCGAAAGCACCAGCCTGAGGATGGCAAGTGGGACCTCACCGAAACGTCACCAAGATACTCTTAATCTTACATGGGAAAAGACCCGAACACACCTAGACCTACATACATACATACATACATACATACATACATACATACATATATATATGTGTTTTTTTAAGTTTTCGTNTACTTACATGAATGCAGTTCAGCTTCCTTCGGGTATTATCCCACGTCATTGTAGTGCTTTTAAAGTTGTAGCAACATACAAACTCCATACAGAAGCCTGATGATGGCAGATGAGATTCTGCTGATATAGTATATTCTACTAGAGTAATCATGGTGTTGGCCAGTCTAGAGAAAAGAAGGACTAGGGGTAACATGATAGCAGTATTTCAGTATTTGAAGGGCTGCCACAAAGAAGAAGAGGTCAATTTATTTTCCAAAGCATCAGAAGGCAGGACAAGGGGAGAAGCAACCTAGAGTTGAGGAGAAACTTCCTAACAGTGAGGACAATTAACCAGTGGAACTGCTTGCCTCCAGAAGTTGTTGGTGCTTCATCACTGGAGGATTTTAAGAAGAGACTGGTTGGCCATTTGTCTGAAATAGTATAGGTTCTCCTGCATGAGCAGGAGGCTGGACTAGAAGACCTCCAAGATCCCTTCCAACTCTGTCATTCTGTTATTCTGTAGAAGTAGAAATGAATTTCGGGTTCTCTGTTATACTCTTGCATTGTCTTTGGAATGACCTTGAACAAGATCAGCTATGGAGATTTGCCCAAGTCTCGTTTGTTGCCTTTGCCCACAAACTGTCCTCAAAGGAAATAGGGTTGCTGAAACCAGCTCCAAAGCCAAGTTTTGTTTTGGTCTCTCTCGATGCTCAGCTCAGCTTTGAGATCCTTCGAATGTCCTTTCCCTTCCTTTGACCTTGGTAGAACAACCATCTGCAGTGAAGAGAGGAGAACCATCTGTGTGCGAGGTCTTCTGTGTCATGACTTCCCTGATCCCTGAGAAAGAGTGGAGTGAAGTTATGAAATCATCAGACTGAGCTCAAAGGTCGGTGGGAGGTGAAGAAAAAAGACAGCTCGGCTTGGCAAGCGAGGGGCCNCTTCTGTGTCATGACTTCCCTGATCTCTGAGAAAGAGTGGAGTGAAGTTATGAAATCATCAGACTGAGCTCAAAGGTCGGTGGGAGGCGAAGAGAAAAGACAGCTCGGCTTGGCAAGCGAGGGGCCATCCAAATGCCAGTGGATTTATTCCAGTGCTTTCCACTAGAGGTCAATGTAGCACCACATTTTCACAAACCGGCTGTCTTAAAACCCGCAACCTCCTTCCTTTTAATCAACCACAGATCTAAATCCACTCCACACCCTCCCGCAGACTTGATTTTGATGGCAATACATTTAGGCATTGCAACGGCAGGGTTTTGATTTGCAAGGACCTCAGTTTGGTGAGGTGAAAATTGAGCAAGGCTGAGATATTTTTCTGCTGATGCCGCCACGGTGTTCGGCCCACCTTGGTGAAGAGGAGGAAGGCAGAGGGATGAAAATGGCCCTGGGTCGTCTCTCCCCTTGCATTTCATCTTCTCTCAATGTTCTCAGCTCTGAGACGAAAAGCTCGTCTGTCTGATAAATGGGTCAGGAGCGAATGAGCTGACCCGATAGGATGAATGAGTAGAAGGTTGCAGTGAGCAATCATAATCTTCAACTGACTCTTCTTTGGGAGAATAACAGAGTTGACCCTTGGAAGTCTTCTAATCTAATCCCCTGCTCAAACAGGAGACCTTATAACATTCCATACAAATGTCTGTCCAGGCTCTTCTTAAAATCTCCACAGATGGTGCACCCTTAACTTCTGTAATGAAGTCATTCCACTGATTTAATGTTCTCCCTGTCAGGAAATGTCTCCTTAGTTCTAGGTTGATTCTCTCTTTGGTAAATTTCCTTCCATTGCTTCTTGTTCTGACCTCAGGTGTTTTGGAGAAGAGATTGAATAACAGAGGTAGAAGAGACCTTGGAGGCCTTCTAGTCCAGGGGTCACCAACATTTTTGCACCTCAGAGACCACCAAACTCATAATTTTAAATCTTGCGGACCAGGGACCCTGGGAAAATCCCCCAAAAAGTCTGTAGGAAAATTTCCCACTGCATTTTGCTTCCGATTGATTGTTCTTTATTTGGGGTCATCTCCAGCTCTGTTCTCAGGGGGAGAGAGAGAGAGACTTCTGGCTTCATGCAAGGAAATCAGCAGAAGCAGCAGAAGTCTTTCTTTCTCTCCCCCAAACTCCCCCAGAAATGAATCTTTGCCAGCGCAGCCTCTTGGAGTAGGAGTCGTTGCAGAGTCCCAAAGACTCATTTCTGGCAGAGTTTGGGGGAGAGAAAGAAAGACTTTGGCTGCTTTCCTTGCGTGCAGCCAAAAGCAGAAGAAGAAAGAAGCGGAAGGAAGCAGCCCGGTGGCCAGGCCAGGCGCATGGAGTGAGTGGGGCAAATTCCCCCCTCCGCCATTTCCCCCCTCCCCTCACTCGCTCCTGTTGTTCACAATGCAAGCAATGCAAGCCTTGTGTTCCAGCAAGCCATGTGGGCACCGCAGCCTTGTGTTCCCATGCAGCCTGTATTAATTGCTTCGGGGGTGACATTCCTCTGCGGACCACCAAAATTTTCTCGTGGACCACCAGTAGTCCTTGGCCCACTGATTGGTGATCACTATTCTAGTCCAACTCCTTGCAAAGCAGGAGCCCCTCTATCACTTCACACAAATGGCTGTCCAGTCTCTTCTTAAAAACTTCCAGTGATGGAGCATTCACAGCTTATGGAGGCAAGTTGTTCCACTGATTAATTGTTCTCACTGTCAGGAAGTTTCTCCCCTTGATTAGTTTCCATCCTTTGTTTTTTGTTCTGCCTTTAGTCCAAACACATGCCCAGAGTCCAAAATGAATGAAACAAACAAGAAATAATTTGAGTTTGATCGACCAACCTTCCTGGGTTACAAAGGAATATAGGAGACATTATTTACATTTGTGTAAACACAGCTTGAGAAAATTAAATAATTGCGATGAGCGTGACAAATAATGTTACAATAATAGGACTGCCATTGTTTGATAGCTAGGGAAGAATCCTACGCTTGCTGTTGGAACAACATATCTTAAATGAAACTGTAAGCTAACTTTTTTTACTCCCTTTTGTGGGTTCAATTTTTCAAAAAGAGTCATATTCTTCTCTGCACAGAAATCTCTCATTCATAAATATCATGATATATTTCCCTTTCTCCCTTCTTAACTGTTATTTCCATGCTAATAGCCCCTCAAAGCATTTTAATTGGATTTTTTTTTTCTTTAGAAAAAGAAAGTTCTTCAAAGTTAATTAAAAGTTATCCCCCCTCTAATTGTGTGAAAGCAGACTTTCTGCTCTGAAAATTAACTCCCATAATTAAAATCCTATATCTGTTGCGGATAAAAAATGGTATGTTTATTACTCATTTATTATCATTGGTAATGCAAAGCAATTTACATTTGTTGATACACAGAGAGGGGAAATCTTATTTATAAATCATTATGTATATATATGCAAACACAAACCCACATATTTGTGAATAAAATTCTCCATACACCCCCCCCCCTCTGTTTACTTACTGGTTTATTAATTTATTTTGGTGTAGGAATCTTTCCACCATTTGGAGAAATAACTGCAGGTGAGATGTTCCCACCCCTGCAATGGCATCAGGTTATTTATTTCACTGAAATGGCACACGTGACATGAATATTCAGCTTTGCAGTTTCAAGTGCACAGACATGCTAGTTTATGGGTACCTTCTTCTATCCTGGTTCAATTTCTCTGCTTTCCCTGCTCTGGAACACTAAGGACTAGCCTCCTGGTTTGCTTTTTAATCTCTTTAAAGTTGCAGTCAAAACATCCTGCCTTAAATCTGCTAAGAAAGGGGGCCTCTGGAAACCCATTAAGCTGACATCCAAGCAAGATGAAGTCCTGATTTGATCTGGGCCATTTGTAGGATGGCTGAGTAAATAGAAAGTGGTTACAGAAGGAGAAAAATGGAGAGAAGACACAGAAACGAGGAGCCAAAACATTTCTCTCAACATCATCACTTTAAAATCTGGTCCACGGGTGTCCAAACCTGGCAACTTTAAAACTTGTGGACTTCAACTCCCAGAATTCACTTCCCATGCTGGTTGGGGAATTCTGGGAGTTATAGTCCACAAGTCATCAAGGTGCCAAGTTTGGAGACCTCTGGTCCAGTGTAACAAAGAGAAGGATTAGAGGTGGCATGATAGGTGTTTTATCGTACTTGATGGGATGTCACAGAGAAGAAAGGATTGACCTATTGTGTCCCCCCCAAATAAGATTCCCCCCCCCAAATAATATAAGATGGGTCTTATATTAATTTTTGCTCCAAAAGATGCATTAGGGTTAATTTTTCAGGTAGGTCTTATTTTCAGAGAAATACTGTTCTAAATGCATCCGTCTGACTGACAGTCTTAACCGGGTCTTATTTTCTTATCTTAACTAGGGCTTATATCATGAGCACCTGAAAAATCATTCTAGGGTTTATTTTTCAGTTGGGTCTTATTTTCAGGGAAACAGGGGGTCTTCTCCAAAGTAATGGATGGAAACTAAATCAAGGAGAGAAGCAACCTAGGAGGAATTTCCTGATAGTGAGAGCAATTCTTCAGTGGAATGACTTGCCTTGAGAAGTTGTGGGTGCTTCATCACTGGAAGTTTTTAAGGAGAGACAGGACAGCCATTTGTCTGGATTGTATGGGGTGTCCTGCTAGAGAAGGGGTTGGACTAGAAGACCTCCAAGGTCCCTTCTGACACTATTATTCCATCATGGCTGAAGAATGAAATTACGACGCTGGGATGACCAAATTTTTTTTCCCAGATGTGTGTAAAAAAACAACCACCCTGTCCTATTTGCAACTGAGTGTACACCATTCAATTTTCTTTGAAATATTGGATTTTAAAAAACCCAACAATTTGATCTTACTGAAGTGCAGCAATGATATGTCTTTATCTTCCATCTTGCCAATTCTCCCCTCAACAAAAATGACCCTGTTCTTAAAAGTATTTGCACCAATAATTTCTAGGTGGGGGTGGACAGATTCTCAGCACACTGAATAAACATTTTAGCATTTAGTGCATGGACAAGAAGGCGCTCGGAGTAATTGCTTAGAGCCCTACTTCAGAGAAACATGCAGACTCGGCATTTATAACCACACAAGGAAAGAAGCTGGAGAGGGTGAAAAGAGGGAATCATGCCACTGGACCAAATTTCATCTTTCTCTGTCTCTTTCTCTGTTTCTTTATTTCTTTTTATTTCTCTCTCTCTCTCTCTTTCTCTTTTTCTCCCCCTTTCCTCCTCATCCCTTCTTTTCCTTCTCCTTTGCCACCTTTCTCCTCTTTCTCTCCCTCTCCTCCTCCACCCCCTCACCTTCTCCTTCTTTCTCTATTTCTCTCTCTCTCTTTTCTCCCCCTCTCCCTCTCCTCCTTCTCTAATTCCTCCTTCCTCTCTTTTTCTCCTCTTCCTCTTCCTCCTCCTCCTCCTCTCTCCCTCTCCTCCTCCCCTCTTTCTCTTTCTCTCTTCTCCCCCCTTTCTCCCTCTCTGTACATCTTCTGCATAAGGAAAGGGTATACTTGAAAATCAGCTCTAATAACATGGTCCCCGTCAGTGTTTGCAAAATTCTGCCAATGTAAGCTATTTGATATTCCCTCCCTGCTCACCACTCCATCAAGTATTTTAGGCAATGGACATGGAATTCAATATTTCTACATTTCACATGATATTCAAAGATGGACAAACCGGTGGAGGACCAACAGATCAATCGCACATGTGAAAACACAAAACAGGCCTGGCATTTCTCCTTGATTTAGGTTGATGTGGGTAGATCAACCTTGTTCTAGGGCTCAATCTAAAGGATTCGTGCTTCTCAGAGGAAGGATGAGCATGTTTCTTTTGAGGCTGAGGGCTATGCTGCCTTCCCAGCAGTGACTGGGAGATACCTTCAAAAGCTAGGATGAACGAGTCTCCAAGAAACTAGGCTCAATAGCAGTAACTGTGAGAGGGATCTTGGAGTCTTAGTGGACAACCAGTTAGATATGAGTCAGCAGTGTGCAACAGCTGTCAAAAAAGCTAATGCAATCCTAATTTGCATTAACAGAGTGATACAATCAAGATCAAGTGAGGTACTAGTATCACTCTATAAAGCCTTAATAAGACCACACCTGGAGTACTACATCTAGTTTTGGTCACCACATGATAAAAAAGATGTTGAGACTCTAGAAAAAGTACAGAGAAGAGCAACCAGGATGATGAGGGGACTGGAGACTAAAACAGATGAAAGGTTGCAGGAACTGGGCCTGGCTAGTCTAGTGAAGAGAAGGATGAGGGGAGACAGGAGAGCAGTCTTCCAATATTTGAGGGGCTGCCCCAGAGAGGAGGAAGGGGTCAAACTATTTTCTAAAGCACCTGAGGGCCAGACAAGGAATAATGGATGGAAATTGAACAAGGAGAGATTCAACCTGGAAATAAGGAGAAACTTTCTGACAGTGAGAACAATCAACCCATGGAACAGCTTGCCTTAGGAAGTTGTGGGAGTGCCATCATTTGAGACCTTAGAAGAGATTGGACTGCCATTTGTCAGTAATGGGTAGAGTCTCCTGCTTGGGCAGAGGGTTGGACTACATGAGCTATAAGGTCTCTTCCAACTCTGATAATCTGTTTTAAGAAAAGCTGCAGTGATCCTAGGCAGAGTTACAGAGAAGAGCAACAAAGATGATTAGGAGGCTGGAAGCTAAAACATTTGAAGAACAGTGGCAGGAATTGGATATGTCTCTCTAATGAAAAGACAGACTAGGGGTGATATGATAGCGCTCTTCCAATATCTGAGTGGCTGCCCCAAAGAAGGGGAGGATCAACCTGTTCTCCAAAGCTCCAGGAAGCAGGACAAGAAGCAATGGATGGAAACTCACCAAGGAGAGAAGCAAGCTTGAACTAAATTTCCTGATAGAATAATTAATCAGTGGAACAATTCATTAAGAAGTTGTGAGTATTCCATCACTGGAGATTTTTAAGAAGAGATTGGACAGCCAGCCTGAAATGTGTAAGGTTCATTTGTGCAATGGGTTGGACTAGAAGGCCTCAAAGGCCCCTTCCAACTCCGTTATTCTGATTGCAATTTGATATACATACACCTGGCATGGGAGACACCATCATCCATTAGCTGAGCTTGTAGGCACTGGGAAATCCTACCAGTGGCTGGAAAATACTGGACTAGTTTATACATTACAGATGAACAGAGTTGAAAGGGACCTTGTACGTCATCCAGTCCAACCCCCCCACCCCCAAGCAAAGAGACCCTAGGACTTTACTAAGGACTTTACTAAAAGTCTGGATCTGATTGTAGCCTCAGAAGAACACTCAACAGCAGATCCTTAGAAACTACCACCGTCTCCCCAAACCTGGCAACCTGTCCTTGGTAGGGAACGTTTCTGCCTCGCACATTTACAGTATTTGTGGCTTGAACAATGGTTTCAACTCGTGTTTGGCAAACTTGGCAATTCTAAGACGTGTGGACTTCACCACCCAGAATTCCCCCTCTTCCAACATCGTCTGGAAGTTGAAATCCACATATCGTAAACAGTGGCGGGATTCAAATTTTTTTTACTATTGGTTCTGTGGGCGTGGCTTGGTGGCCATGTCAGGGGAAGGATACTGCAAAATCCCCCTTCCCTCCCCACCCCACTAACCTGCTTTCCAGCTCTGTTCTCCTGTGCA
>BHFT01036137.1:0-15197 GCA_004320025.1 Laticauda laticaudata | reverse complement strand
ATAGTTAAATGAGTGTCATTGGCCACAAGCCGCAGGCAAGCCGCTATATAAAGGGCTGCCGTGGCTTGGGCTATGTTCCGTATGTTTTGGCTTCCGAGTTTAAATAAAATAGTTGTTGTTTGAAACCCGGTCTCATGCGCTTCTTTCCAGACAGAACAAAAATGGTGTCAAATGGTGTCATTTGTGATGTGGTCAAGAAAGGAGATGCCCAATATCCAATGGAGCATTCTCATTTCCATGGCATGGAGATAGCTTTCAGTCCCTGTTGTTGCTGCCCAGCATTCGGTGCCTGAAACATAAGATAAAACCTAAAAATATGGCAATGGAAATGTCACAAATAATGGTAGTAAGATCCAAGTGTACACCCGCACAAAAAGATAAAACAAATGCTAAGAGAAGTACTCATCACATCAAAGAACTAACATTTAATACAAATGAAAGCAAATCAGTTCCATCATGAAAACTAACAATAAAATAATGATCATCGGTCTTAAATAAATTTGAATTTTTGCTCTTGAGATCTAAATAATTCAACACAATAAAACACATATACTAGTCAGACCTCATTTGGACTACTGTGATCAGTTTTGGACAGTATAATTTGAAAAGGACAATGACCAATTGGAGCAAGTTCAGAGGAAGGTTGTCAAGATAGTGAAGAGTCTGGAAATCAAGTTGTGTGAGGATCAATGAAAACATCCAAGCATGCTTAGCCTACAGAAAATAAGACTGAAGGTAAAAATGAAAGCAGTCTGAAAATAATTGAAGGATTGTCACACAGATGGTTTATTTTTTATTGCTCCAGAAAGCAGGTACTGAAGTAATGGGTTAAAATTACAAGGAAAAAATTCAAACTGGACATCAAGAGGAACTTCCTGGTTGTAAAAGTTGCCAGCCAGTGAAATAGGCTGTCATGTGCATTGGTAAGTTTGGTTTCAATTGAGGTCTTTGGAAGAAACTGGATGATTATCTGTCAGAAATGGTCTAGTATGTCTACACTGAGCAGGGGATTTGATTAAATGACCTTGGAGATCCCTTCCAACTGTTTAATTCTATTGTTATCATAAATGTCCCCTAAAAAGAATTTTGAAGAAGGTGGCTTCTTCATAATAAACCAGAATTCAGAAGAAAGAAAGAATCCATTCAAGGGCAGAATACTAATTGGTTTGCTATTATTGAGTATGGGAGTGATCTTGGTCAGAATATTCCATTCTTTTGTCACACCCAAGGGTTTTGTATTCTGCATAAAAATAGTGTTTGGCACTTCCCTATTAAAACTGAGATTATATCCAATGCAACCAATGTTGATATGAAAACTTCAACAGCAACTAAGTGAGAGGTTATTATATTGTGACATTTACTGATCAAGTCTTCTTTTCTCAAATACCCACAATCAATAACAGGGAGGAATAAATAGAGGACTAGGAAAGGAGAGTCCTGAAGAATTCTCAGATGAGATTTCAACTACCTTTAATCTAGTAGAAAAGGAAGTTCATAGAAGAATATTTTACAAATCACCCAAATTTCATCAAAGCCTCTTTTTCGAATCTGGCTCTTGTGCAGCTGAGATTGCACAAAACAATCTTCCCCAAATACATCATTAGTGCATCATATTATTTGTAATAATATTAACATTCAAATTAAAGTTAAAAATAAGGATTAAACATGAACCTGCTCTCCATGTTCTACAGAAAAGCCAAGGTTTTCTAAAATGTTCAATATGTAGAAGTAGTCCAGATATATTGGAGTGGGGGAGTTGTATATTTATTTTATTTCAGTAAATGTATGTACAGTACTACCTCAGTCATTTCTGATTCTATTCCATAAAGAAGGGCCATCATCAAAAACTTTACTTCTAGGCTTCAGTCTCTTCAACTTTCCAAAGAAGGGACACACAAAACTTCCTCATCTGAGTGGAACAAGCAGGCCTCCTTTGGAGAACCCTGTTCAATAATTATTTTGGAGCCATGCCATGTAAAATTTTATAGGTCAAAAAGAATATCTTGGAATATACTCAGAAATGTTCTGGTAGACAGTGCAATTTCCCAAATATTGGTGCTCAAGTAACACACACCAACCACGATATTGGCTATCACACCAACTGGAATTTCCAGATTCTCTTGAAGTGTATCCCCAAATACAATGTACTGCAATATATTAAACTGTAATTTAAACTTGAAGTAAATGAGGGCATGAGCACTGCTAAGTTTAAAAAGGGGTATAATTGGTGGACTGTGCTGGCCCTGGATTCCCCTTGGGCTCCAGCAGAGTTTTCTGGAACTGTGAATCTGCTTCTTAAAGGGAAGTGTGACCCATAGGAACAAAGGATTCACCAGAAAATTCAAAGATTTCTTGCTTTAATTCCATTTCAGCATGTTTTGTTTTATTCAGTCCCTTATAGCCTCCAAACATTGTGTCAGAATATGCATCACCAGTCTTTCCCAGTCCAGAATAGAGACACATAACTTGACATCATTATCATTCTGATGATCCCAAATGTCAAAGTATTCTCCCCAACAATTTCCTGGAATAATTCTATATAACACTAGCCAGAGATTCAGCTATTCAGTCTTCAGCTGCTACAACTGCCAGTTCAGGTTGGCCATAGCGACCGTAAAACAGTAGCCCCTATCCCCAAGTTTTACCAATATCCAAAAAGATAATACTGTAGGGAAATTTCATTGGACTAGGACGACCATATTTCCTTTCAAGCACTGATGGATGCCATCAACCAGGTTTAAAATTTAAATTGTTTTCATTCTCCATTACTTTCATATACTTGTATTGATTTCATTCACAGCTAAATCTGATTTATTGCATGATTTATTTATTTTTTGGTTTAGCCCTATTTGCTATATAGCCCCTGGGTGGGATATCTGATTTGGATATCCAGAGAAGGCAGGAAAGAAAGGCAGTCAATCTTCCAACATCAAGATAGCAACCACAGTCAACAGAAACAATATATTAAACAGTAGAAAGAGGGATAAATGTAGGTTCAGAATATATCTATCTCAGTACATCTGCTAATTTCAATCCAAAACCGCAACTAGCAAATATTTAGTGTGTTTCTACTTAATTATGATTCATTCCTAGAGTACCCCGAACAGTTAAGCAACTGCCAGAATTAATTTGGAGCAAGTCAAAGCCCTGAAAATTTTGAGGCTTGATAGCTTATCAATCCAAGAGGGAGGAAAATATCTTCTTACAATTATTAAGTCTGGATTATCAAAAACCTGTCATTTTGCATCTTGATCTGTTGCCTAAGTCATAGCAGAACACAGTTCTAGGCTAGCATCACAGTCTGCCATCAGTCAGAGCTTTGGAAACAATTCAGTAGCAAGTCTCAAAAGACAAAAAAAAGGTCTGTTTACTTAGAATGTTTTAATAATCCTTATCATATGAAGTTGGATATTAAAACTATACAATATTCCCCTTGGGCTGCAGCATTGTTGCAACAATCAGCTCAAAACCCTGGAAACAACAGATTGTCGGCATGACCCAGAGGATGCTTTTATTGTTTTGGCCAAGCACCATAGCAATATCTTTGTGTGGCAGCAGATATAGTTATTATATTTCAAGACAGAAAAATGGCTATGTATGAATGCCCATTCCCTGGCTTCATATGTATCAGTTAAATCACAAGTGAACACCTCCCATGTGGCTTTTTCAGGTCAAGAAGCAGACCAAGAAGGTTTCAAAGTAATCAGAGAGACTGCAATAGGGGGAAAATCGACAGAAGAAATATTTTTGGCCACCTTACAACAATAAAGGAAGCTCAAAAAGAACATTAAAAGAAAGCTATTGATTCATTGATTATATTTATATCCTATTGTAATCTAATGACTCTCAATTACTTACATGATATAGAAGTGTTAAATCATCCATGGTAAGTAAAAAATGAACAATTTAAAACAAAAATAACCACTCAAAACACAATGAGTAAAACTATATGAATAACAGCAATAAAAATAAAAAAGAAAGATGACAGAACTCAGTAACTGACTAGAACAGTCTTTGAAATAGCTCAGTTTTTCACATCCCCCAGAA
This sequence comes from Laticauda laticaudata, assembly GCA_004320025.1. Lineage (NCBI taxonomy): Eukaryota > Metazoa > Chordata > Lepidosauria > Squamata > Elapidae > Laticauda > Laticauda laticaudata. The sequence goes on along the minus strand of BHFT01036137.1, from coordinate 11,150 downwards.
AGGAGGGGGGCAGCCTGATCTCTGCTGGAAGGCTCTTCCAGAGTTTTGCATTACCACTAAAAAGCATCTGTGTTTCACTCCCTTCACTTCCTAGACACGGGGAACAATATAAAGTTGCTCCTTATATGATCTACAGTACAGGGAAATTCACATTGGGCTGGCAAGTACTGTGTGCGCCATAAAAAGTTGTATAAATCACTAAGTATTTTAACTTATACCCAGGAACCAACGGATAGCCAATGCAGAGTGAGCCTTCAAGGCATCAATATCCCCAGTATGATGTGCTGGTTTGTACAATGGACAAACTATAGTTCCCAAGTAGATTTCAAAAACAGTCCCATTGCAGTAGTTTAGCCAGATATTAAGGAGAGTTTGAATGACTGTAGCCAGGTTCTCCTGAATCAGGTAAAGCTGCAATTGATGTACCAGCCAAAACAAAGCAAAGGAAGAAAATTCTGAAGCATCTGAAGAGGGAGAGTTTGCAAGAATAAACTCTTTTCTAAATTGGAGGATAAAATTTTGGTACAACATTTTTGGCACTGTTGAAGTTGTAGTTACAAGAATATCTGTTCTATTCAGCGTATGCCCATTTTTACACCGCTCTTTCTGTAGAAGCGCGGGAAATCAGGAGACAGAAGACCAGCGTAACTTCAGCTCTTTATTCAAGGTATAGATTTGTGTGTCATTTCACAAGCCGCGGCAGCTCTTCTTATAGAGCTAGCCAGCGGCTCTCACCCAATGACAGCTTTCTGAATCTCCCGCGATCGGCTCATCCAATCGTGGGAGATTCCTTACTAGCCAATCACCGTCATGCGTCTCAGCCAATCACAGTGCAGTTCATTTCAGCCAATCAGGTTAGTATGTTAATATGTATTACAAATATGTTAATATGTAACACTTTCAATTGCAAGCAAACCAACACACCTTCTTTCAAATCCTACCATTGTTTAAAGGGGGGGGGGCTTCTAGCCTTAAACTCATCATTGCCAGATGAGTCCTCCATTCATCTTGCCTGTGTATCTTCGTTTATTTCTCTTCCTGCATGCTTATATACTGAAATAGGAGCTTTCTTTAAGCTCAGGATTTGTGATTAAAAGCAATCAGTAACATCATATTAAACATTGGACAGGTTGGTGACATTTTTAAAGTATGTAGAGCAGGGGTGTCAAAGTCGCATCATCATGGCATCATCACATGACGTATCATGACCTTTTGCTAAACCAGGCATGGGCGTAGCCAGTGCATGATGCATCCAACCCACAGGCCAGGAGTTTTGACAGCCCTGATGTATAGAATGGAATGGAATAGAATGGAATAGAATAGAATAGAATAGAATAGAATAGAATAGAATAGAATAGAATAGAACAGAATAGAATAGAATAGAATAGAATTTTTTCTATGCTGCTTTAATGAATATTATGTTCCCTCTCTGTCACCAAAGTTGTCACCAAAAGAAATGATTACATATATGAGGCAAAATATCAACTGACATTTTGACTGGTGATATATTGGGCAGAATTCCTTGACTATGTTTAAATCACATGCTGTAAAATAATCAGTTCTTGGTGCTGGACTCTTTTGTTCTTAAAATGATTTCTAAACAATATTGATTCATAATATTTCTTTTGAAATAATATGGGGATTTTTAAAAACAGATTCTTAATTCTTTAAAGATCCTATCTCAGGCAGCTTATTTAAGTTGGGTCATGGAATTATAGGTTTAACTGACTTCTTGTCTTCAGTTTTGCCAGGTGCTGAGCATAAAAGAAAGCCCTTTTAACTGCCTTGAGGACAATGCAACCTATTTAGAGGAAACAGTTGGGAGGGGGGGAAAGGGTGAAAAGGAGCAATTCAACTGGGAAATTTTCAAGGTTTCCTTTTATATCACTCCTAAAAGAAATGGTATTTGCTATCCCTGAATCAAGAGGTTTGAAATGTAAAATTCTTCTATGAGTAGAAATACTTTAGTACTGATGTTAAACTAGAATATTAGGGCAAAAAGAAAGTTAATCCATATTGATAAAATGCATTATTAACAAGCAAAGGATAGGAGATATAGCAGAAGAGAAGACAATTTACTGACTAGCCTGGTGGTTCTCCTAAATTACATTTTATACTGTGATTTCATGTACATTGGATAACCTAAATGAACCAGCAAGAGGATTCAGTAAAACAAACTTTCTTCTATATACATGATGGTGAACCTAACGCATGCATGCCGGAAGTAACACAAAGAATCACTTCTGCTGGCATGCAAGAGATCACCCAGAAGAGCCCCACTGCGCATGCATGTGTGCTGTCACCTGACAGCTGATTATCGGGTATTTGGTGCGCATGAGTGGGGGGATGAGGGTTGCAGCATATGCATGTGCAGAGGTGGCTTCATGCGCATGCGCAGAGATGCACGGTGTGCTCATGGGATCACACTTGCATGTGCAGAGATGTGTCGTGCATGCAGGGGAATCACATGTGCATCTGCATGGGGCATGGGGGAATCCAGCACGCATTGCCTTCTGGGTACTCGTACACAAGCTCAAACATGCACACAGTTTTCGGCACGGGAGCCAAAAACGGTTAGCCACCACTGTTCTATATCTTTACATTTCCTTTTCATTCAAGAGCAGGGGTATCAAACTCGATTTCGTTGAAGGCCACAGCAGGGCTGTATTTGACCTTGGAAGGCCATGGATTGTGTAGGACATGGCCGGGGTGAGTATGGCCATGGTGGGCATGGCTGGGGGTGGGCATGGTGGGCATGACACAGGACTCGTGTCAGGGACACCTGTGGTGGCCAAGTTGTGGTTCACCGGCAGTCTTGCAGATGGCAGCAGAATCGGACAGTGGGGAAGAATGGGGACCAGTCAGGGAGTCTGGAGAGGATTCGGATGAGGGTCCTGTGTCCGATGCAAAGGTGGGGCCAGGACCATCTGGGAGTGGGGTTCTGATTCTGAAGCCTCTGGAGACTGGCAGCAGTGAGACCATGGGACAAGGACAACCTGTTCCCAGTGTGAGTGTACACAGAGCTGCTAGAAGGCAACAACAGCTGAGACAAAAGGGGCAACTCAGGAATAAGTCTTGGAGGTGATTTCCCCTCCCATAAAGGACAAGCAAAGATGATGAAACCTTTCTAGGAAGCAAAGTCACTCATTCCGTTCAGATTAATCCTTGAAGCTCTGTGTGGACTTTGTACTTTGGTTGGTTTTTTATAATTCATTTGGCACTCTAGTTGGCAGCAATTCAAAGGAGAGAAAGGTGGATGCTTATCTCAAAGACACTGTTTGGGACTCATTACTGGCTGGGAACTGGTTGAAATAAAACAAGAGTTGTTTTAACTAAGCATGTGCTTAATTACGGTTTCAGGAAGTCTTGGTCAGAACACAAGTGCTAAAGCAGGACTTCCCTAAGACCATTCTCATCCCTCATTCTCATTATAATATTCCTTCTTTCCTTCCTTCCTTCAGGCTAGGTCACACTGGCCAACGGATGCAAAACGTGTGCAAAAAGGACACAGCGGATGAGCAAATTTTCAGGAGTGGCTCCATCCGTTGTCATCCACTCCAAAACGTGGCAAAAATGTGCATAAACAGAACAGAAAAGAAAGGAAAAGAACGGACGTGGGTAGTATGTAGCAGGGATGTTAANGAGGATACAGCGGACGTTTAACGGATGATAAACGGACATACAACATTTGTTGCTCGTATGTCACGGATTTACATCATACACAGCGGAAAGTTCATCCATTCACAAAGTTTTGTGCAGCTCAAAACTTCTTGAGTGGATGAAATCTCAGTGGACGGATGCTCAAAGGATAGAGTGTATGAAACACGTATGCAGTGAGTATACAACGGATGCATAGTGTTTTCCAACGGATGGCAAGCTTTTTTTAACATTTTACATCCTCTTTGCATCCATTGGTGCAGTGTGACCATGGGCTTTCCTTCTTTCCTTCCTTCCTTCCTTTCTTCTTTTTCCTTGCCTTTTCCTTCCCCTTTCTTCTTTTTTACCTTCTTTCCTTATTTTTCCTTCCTTGCTCTCTTCCCATCTTTCTTTCTCCTTCTTTATCTTTCCTCTTTCCTGTGCCATCCTCAGCGAAAGATGTATGGTAACTGAGTAATAATTTAATAATAATTTTTATCATGCAAAAAAAAATAAGTAAAAAAATTAGTTTCTAGAGATGGTCATTATATTTAAAAAGAGAAGGAAAAATATGTCTAAACTATGCCAGGACATTATCTACTTCAATATGGAAGCTGAATAAAATATACAAAATATTTCTAGACAAAACACCATTACCCCAAGCAAGAAGGAAGTATTTCTGGCAGTTCAACAAAAAACAATTCTTCTCCTTGGGGAAAAAAGCTAAAAACCCTTTGCAAAATCTTTTGTCCAAATGGACACAACTGGATATTGCTATTGAGGGCTTTAGGTTAGAGATACATCATTTACATATTCAATTTTCCACGTTTTATCATCTATACTATTATCTCTTGGTATTGCAGCATTAATTATCCACACTTTCTTCTTTTCAACTACAATTAAATCTGCTGTGTTATTAACCAGATTTTTTTCACTTTGTATTTAGAAATCCCACAATATTTTAATCTGCTCATTTTCCACTCTATATTCTCACCAATTTTTTATTATTGGTACATTATAATATTTACAGATGTTCCAGTGAATCCATTTGATAACTGTGTTATGTCATTCTTTATAAGTTTATCAGTTTCTTGCATGAGCATGAGCAGAATAGTATGATCTATTGTTTCTTCTATTTCTTTGCACAATATGCATTTTGAATCATTTGATTGTTTTTTAATTCATTAATTTTTCAATTAATGCTTGATTGCATTAATTCATACAGCTTGTTCTTGCATAGCCAAAATCAAGTCTTCACTTTCTTTTTTAATGTTCCAATTTTAAGCCATTGCCAGGTTTTATTTTATTTACTTTTCCTTCAATCTTTGGTGGATCAGTGTTAGAAAGCAGTACTACAGGCAAACTCTCCCCAAAGCCTGGAGTTCAATCCTAATGGGCTCAAGGTTGAGTCAGTCTTCCATCTAGCCAAAGTTGATAAAATGAGCCAGATTTTGGGGGGCAATATGCTGACATTATAAATCCCCCAGAAAGTGTTGTAAAGTGTTATTGGGCACTATATAAGTGCTATTGCTATTTTGTAGAAATTAGTGTTTTTCTCTGCCAGCATTCTATTTGTATTTTTGTTATATTATTACCGGTATGATATTCATATTTTGTTTCCTCTACATTCAGTAACTTCCAATTTGCATAAATGCATGTTCTTGATTGACTTTGATGTAATCAGCCATTGCATGCTTTTCTGTTTTGACAGTTTGTTGACTTGAAATAACTCTCTGCCTCCCTTTCTGTATGGCACATATAATCTATCAATATTACTATAGAGACATACACAGGTAGCACATATGAATTTATATAAATTCATAATAACAATGACCTCAAATTTCCATCTTTTTCACTGTGATCTATATACTACATTTTATGGTACAATAATACTGTTAAAAATAGGAGCAGGGAGAGCATGCTTATTTTCTCACTTTGCATTTCTAATGTATTTCTTTCATCCATCATTGGATGAAAGGATATATTATTGTAGGATACATTATTGGATATATTATTAAGCTCAGTACTTAATTAGGAAAAGTTACTTTGGAATGGTTCAGTGATTGCTTTTGAAAGTTAATAAGGTGGATTACTTTTTAAGGGCTGAGTTGTTGGTGTTATTATTTTTATTAATAGATATTTAATTGTTTGATCCTTAATTTTAATTTGTATTTCTGTTTCTAGAAAAATATGTGTTGCTTAATCAACATGCTATTGAATGTGTCATCAAACATGAAATATGTTTAATCAGAAAAATTTGCCCCAAAATATCTTTTCTCAAGATATTTTAACTAAAGCCCCTGTCACACTGCACCAACGGATGGAAAGAGGATGTAAAACGTTAAAAAAAGCTTGCCATCCGTTGGTTAACAGGCGATGCTTCCGGTTCCTGTAACTCACTGCCTGCCATTTTGCTTCCTTCTATCCGTCCAGCATACCGTCTATTGACATTTCATCTTGCCTCAACAAGTTTTGAGCTGCTCAAAACTTTGAGCAGATGTATCGCCAGGGGGGGCGCGTCTTGTTCTGCATCCGGCTAGGCATAATGCGGGGACATCTGTTCTGCATCCCATTGTTATTCCTTCGCATCATATTATGCCGCTAGGCATCTGCTGACATCGGGCGCAACTCAAAAATCGCTCCAGCGGGTAAACGGACGCAGCGAAGGAAGCGCGAACGGAACCGGCGGAAGCGGAACGCGGAACGGACGCGCAGGCGTTAGTAGCACGGATGGAGAAAGGATGAAAGCGGATGCAGCTCACAAAGAAAGCCATTAAAAATGGAAAAAAATCGTTCGAGAGGGGATCCTATCCGCTGTGCACATAGTAACCGCTTCCATCCGCTTAGGGCTTTCCGTTCTGCATCCGCTTTCGCATCTACGCCTGGCATCCTCCCCCCGTCCGTTCCTTTCCGTATTATCTGCTCTGTTTATTGCAAATTTTTTGCCCCTTTTGAGAAGTGGATAGACAACGGATGGAACCGGAACATTTTTCTCATCCGCTGTGTCCTTTTTACAAACGTTTTGCATCCGTTGGGCAGTGTGACAGGGGCTTAAGCATGTGCTTAATTACAGTCTCAGGAAGTCTTGGTCAGAACACCAATGCTAAAGCAGGACTTCCTTGCTTGTGAGTGACTTCATTTATATGACATTTGTCTCAGACATTTGTTCTGTGTTCTGTCTTGTTGTTTTTTGTCATATGTAGTCTCAAATCTTTACACAAATCTATTCTATGAAGCCTTTTATTTACCTACTTTAAGTTCCTATTAATCATGTCAAGTTCCTATTAAAGACTGCTTGTTGTGTCTTCGCTCTTGCAATTCCCTTGTACAACTTCTTTTCTAATTTCTTACAGTTCAATATTTTGTATTCATATTATAATAGTAAATGCATTAGTAAACCAGTGATTATATATAACATAACGTATAAGATAGTTGTTTTTTCCTTTTTCTTTGTCCTTTTTAATTTAAATTTTCTTTAAAATTAAAGATTGTTTTGCTCAAAACAAGATAAAAATATAGTAACTTTACTTTTCTTCCATTCCCCCCCCCCAAAAAAATAAAAATAAAAAAACACTTGATTTTTATTAACTATCTTTGCTTTACATGTATTTTTTAAGAACTTTAGTCCCCTCTAGCATCTAGTTTCTAAAATAAAATTACGAATCTTTGTCTAGGTCTTACAATAACCAAAACAAATCTATTTCCTTCAAGAAATTATTCTTTATCAATAATTCCAAAATCTGATGGTCAATATTCCAAATTTATATGGACCCTTAATCCATTTATAATTCTCTTAGCTAAAACTCTTATTTAACTTCTTGCAATTTATTTCAAATTCTTTAAGTTCTAATGCTTATAATTATTTGTTTCTTTTGTTCAGAGTTGAAAATAAACTCACCTAATAAACTGTTTCAATATGTCATTCTCAAGGTCTCTAATAGCTTTAAAATAGTTAATAGACAATTCCCAAAAGAGATTCGTAAGTGAGGTTCATGAACTGAATATCCTTTAAAAGACTCTTCCATGACTGTGAGCAAGATGGCTGATCCCGTCATCACTCCACCCTCAAACCATTGCCCTATGTCCTATGGTCACTTCAAAAGGAGCAGCCATCCAGAGCACATGTGGGCAATCTTCCTCTTAAGTGGAAAGGTTCAAAGGAATCAGTCTATTCATCAGTTCCTTAGTCTTTGCCATGGTTATTTCTGCTTTTGCAGGGTGTAAATTGACAGGGATGACAAGGGGGATTTTCTGAGCTATAAGATTTTCTCAGGAAGAATTATCTAGTTTATTTCCTGGACAATTTTGGTAATTTCTGGGTTAATCATAGGGGGCTTCAGGGAACTCATCCTCAGAGAAAATGAGTATTTAAAATGCCAAACATGTGCCAGATTTCCTTTTCAAGTAAAGTAATTGAAATTGATGGCCAATTTTGTGTGTCTGCTCAATTGACTTAATAATGCATATTAAAATAATGTTAGGCATGAAATGATACTGTCCCTTGAGGTATGTCTACCTAATGTACTACTCAAGCTTGATAAATAGGTCAATTTTGTTTTGATATCACCTTAGTTCTTTTCTACAGGTTATAATGCAGTAGTCAGCAAAAGAGCAGGATAGAATATTGGTAAGTACACATAAATATATGAACAAGTATGTGATAGCAAATATGCATCAGAAGCACTTATGTGCTGCAAGTATTAATAAAATTTTATGGCAAGCACATGAACCATTGATTTAAGTATATTATGTACTCTATGATAATGCCACAAATACATTCACATACTTCCAATTGTTGTCTTGACACTACTCTGCTAGGCTCCATTCTCATTGCTTTTCAAAACCAATTGGATGAAACAACTAAGAGGGTCATGTTTTGTTTAGGGGTGTGTGTGTGTGTTTGTGTGTATGTATGTGTGTGTGTTCATGCCCACACACAAATGTACATGTACACGTATCAGGCCAGTATTATAAAGTGTTTTGGAAGCAGTTTCAATACATAATTGTTACATGGTAAGGCATGGTTTACATACACAACAGTATCAAATAGGAATTAAATGACAGAGTATTCAGACTGTATTCTTTTACACTGCAGCATTACAAAAATAATTTTTAAATGTTTCCCTGAAAAAAGAAAAAACACCTGGGACTAACTGAAGTTATATCTTTATTTAAGTTTGCTTGAGGGGAGTAAGCAACAACAGGGGAGCATTTATGGTATTCTCCAGTTTACAATCTTAATTGGTATGAGAAAGAATCCTATTTGGGGTCCAGTGGTTATATTAGGAATTGTATCATCATGCTGGCACTCTCACAGAGCAGCTAATGTGTGAATAGTTTTGCCCCTTGACAAATGACACAGCCAGCTACAAAACACCAAAGTTCAGAAGGCAATTCAAAATAAAAAATAAAAAAGGAACTTGATTAAATACAGTATAAATAGAAATAAGGCATCAATCCAAAATACTTTATGCTTTTACTACAATATATTTTATGTTTTTATGTTTATGGTTTATGTTTTTGTTTTTACTACAATATATTTCATGAAAGGAAAACAGATGAGGCTCAGAAGTAACTAATATAGTCAAGAAGCTAGATATGAAAGCAGTAAAGACTGAGCTTGATGATATATTTCTTCTCAGTGAACAAAATACATCTGTTTCACAGAAGGCAAAATTGTTGCTGTTTAGAGAAACATTTGCACATTTTAGTAAGAAAAATAGGTACAAGTGGTGGCTGAGATTTTGAATTCAGACTTGGGTGATCAGTTCAAATCATCATTTGATTTTAGAACTCACTGGAAGACTTGAAATCACTCACTCTTCCTTCTCAATCTACCTTATAGAATTGGTGAGGCTAGAATGAGGAAAGATTTCCTAGTATGAGTTCCCAGAGGAAATGCAAGATATAATTAAATTGTATAATAATTATAAATATTTTATCAATATAAAATAAAGCTTCCCCTCATTTCCAATCTTTTTCTTTACCCTTTCTTTCCCTTAATCATTTATCTAACTCATGCTTTCTCAGAACATATATCTGATATTTCTTCTCTTTCCCTTTCTCCTTCTTTTGGCTGACTCAGCGATTAAATCCACAAACCATGATGTTCAATTTGATTCAAAGGTAGTCTTGAACATAAAGTTGACAATAGATATGTGGAACTTGCTTTTCAGCAAACTAGGCACCAACTAACAAAATCAGTTGGTTGGAAGGGATGCAGAAAGCTAATGGACAGCAAGGAAGCAGCACACACATTCTGCTTCATGTTTTAAAGAGATTTGATCTGTTTATTTGATGACAGAAAAATATGTTCAAAATGTTTGGAACTAAGGGAATAAAAAATACATAATGTTTATGCATACTTGTTAACTAACAAAACATATGTATTTGAGATATTTCCCCTATGTACTTTCCAGCTGTGCTAATCAGTGACCTAGCATTAAATTTAATCCAATCCTATATGCATATGCAATTGAAATATCATTTAATTGAAAGATGGTGGAGAATTTTTATTAAAAATTTCTTTTCTCCCTGAATAATTTTCAGTTCCTCACATTGGAAATATTTAATAATATAACCTATATATTTAATTGCATCTTTCACCTACCATTATTTTTATTTGTTTATTTAAGAAATTTATATTGCCACCTATTCACACATGGTGACTCAAGGTGCCCTATAAAAATATAAAAACCTCATAAAAAACAATAAAATTAATTAAAAAAAGAATCATAAAACAAATTAATAAAATAAAATAAAATAACCCTCCATCCCAGTGACAACACATCATATGAGTCATTTAATGGGCTCCATCCTGCTCTGCATTCCTCAGGCCTGTTGGCAGAACCAGGTCTTCAGTGCCTTCTGGAAGAATGTTAGAGTGGGGCCATTCTAATCTCTGGGGAAATGATGTTCCAGAGAGAAGGAACCATCATGTAGAAGGTCCTTCTTCTGTGTCTGACTAAATGTATCTCCCATGGGGATAGGACCTGCAACATTCCTTGCCTTCCCACTCTGGTGGTTTGGGTAGATGTGACCACAAAGAGACCTTCCCTCAGATAACCTGGTCCCAAACCATGAAGAGCTTTAAAAGTGACAACCAGCACCTTGAACTGTACCTGAAAGCAAATCGGCAACCAATGCAGCTCCTGCAGGAGAGGTAATACATATGCACACCAAAGTCTGCACAAAAACATGTGAGCCATTGCATTTTACATCAACTGGAGCTTCTGGATGCTCTTCAAGGGCAGTCCCATGTAGAGTGCATTGCAATAATCAAGACAGGAAGTGACCAGGCATAAGTGGTTGTAAGTACTATGTGTTCCATCCGGAAAAATGCGAGGTAGACCGGATTCCAACAGCAATGTCTTTATTTCAACTATATACAGCAACGGAACGGTTTGGCTCAAGCCACGGCAGCCTTTATATACGGCTTGCCTTCCGGCTTGTAGCCAATGGCAGTTACTTGATTTTGCCACCTTTCGGCGGTTCTCCTGGATTGGTTCTTAGTG